>MU279742.1:0-263266 GCA_022385655.1 Xylaria intraflava
CAAACCATCCTAAACCGCAGAAAAGCAGACAGGCCTACCAATTTCCCTACGTATTCCCATACCCCCCCAAAAGGTTAGCCCAAAGCATAACACCCCCCCCCCCCCCCCCCCCCCCCCCCCCCCCCCAAAAAAAAAAAAAAAAAAAAAAAAAAAAAAAAAAAAAAAAAAAAGCCGGGGGTTCAAATAACCCCAAGCGAGACAACGCGGGGGGAAAATCATTCCCAGATCACAGATCACAACCCAACCAGGAGCGATCTCCCCCCTTATCAACCACACCATCCACGTATCCGCGGGAACAAAACCGTAACCCGTAACCTGCTATACCTACATAACCGCAACCCAACCCGCAAAGGGGGCCAAAAACTAACCGATCCACATGAACATAAAGGAAACGGTCAACACAGCGTTCTAAGTACGCAGGTAAGCCAATCCCAAGACGTCTGATTCTCTACCTACTCGCCTACTCGTCTGCCTGCCTCCTACGCAGGACATTATCCAGCAACGAACAAACCAGAGCGAACAACTCAGACCGTAACAACCCCCAATCCCAGCCAAAGACATCGTAAACACAATAACCAGAGCATAAACCACTAAGCGCAGCCAAAAAAAAAACATCCATCCAACACGCCCAAACCCACCAACCGCCAAAAGCAAGACGAATCCCTACAGACCACAAAAAAAAACCAAAAACATCAAAAAAACAAAAACGAAACCCCCACAAACCCCAAAACGTAAAGCTTCTTAAGCATGATTATATATATGTATATATTTAAAAAGTTCCTATTTCTCGTCGTAGAGCAATACATAGCCATAATATATTTAGATGCCATACGTAACAAGTAAAAAAAGAAAGAGGCACTTCAAAAAAAACCATTTCCATCTATTTTGAGGTATCAATCATTACAGATATCCACAATCCCAAATGAAAAAAAAAACACAACTCAAAAAATCAACACATCCCAAAGACAGCCAGATATCAAAAGGGAGTAAAATCAAAAATTCACAGATTCACACCCTCCGCCCCCCCAATAACCATAGCTCCGAAATCACCGAGTTTGCTCAGCGGCAAAGACAAAAAGTTGATTAGTTATCCGGAAATCTTAGCCGCCCGGGCTTCGTTTTCCCATTTTTCATTTTGGTTTTTTTTCAAACCCCACACCCAGACCTAAATGACATCGCTTGTATCGTAAATGTAATAAAAAAATGGAGTATCAGATTACCACGTATCCCGGTTGGGTAGTGATGAGGGGGTTTGCGAATATCGCAAAATATTAGTGTGAGACGCGAATGCGAATGGACGTAGACGGCTATTCGCGCTCATGTATTTAAAAACCATGTTAAGACAACATGATCGCTGTACCGGACACGGATAATCGAATCTCGAATCAAGGTATCGCGACATGGGGAGTCGGAACAAAGGACTTGATAAGACAAAACGAGAACAACCAAATCTCCAGGTTATGGGGGTCAAATCAGAGTGGGGAATACTAAGTCGTACGTCCGAATGGGCCACAAAATGCAAGAGGTATATTATGCCGCAACGCCAGACAGAAACTCAGGAAGCCACCAACGGAACCGATTTGCTGGGTATGTACACCGTCGTGCGACTGACGGACTAGCTCGTAGTCACGGGGTTACACTGATGCTATGCCAGTTCATCACGAGTGCGACATATGTTCCGGCGATACGCTCGCCTGGTCGACCGTCTCGAACTGTACTAGCTGATTCATATCCAATTCGGCTTGGCTAGTCTCGACATAAGCCGGAGAATGAGAATGCATACGTAGGTTGATTGTGTGCTTCGAGTACATTTCGTTCAGGCTGTGGCCATCGTCTGAGATGGCGGACTCGCCAATCGGGTAGATTTCTGTCGATGCCGGTCTCTGCATCATGGTGTGGGGAGGCGAATGTTCCACGATGGCAGGGTCGCCGTGCTGACCGTTGTAAGAAGCAGGAGAGGCAGGCGGTGGGATCTGTGGCATTGGAGAGAGGAAGGTGCTGTTATATGCGGTATTAACGGGACGGGGGGCGGCGTCGGGGGGTTGCGAGAAGTAGTTGGGGCTCGAGTATTCCGAAGGTGCAGTTGTAGAAGCGGAGAGCGGGTATGGTCGCAGATCCATGCCATAGTTTGCCTGGGTGTCTATGCGTAGATGTGATCCGGCGTTGAGTGCTGGGGGTTGCTGGGGGATAGGGGCGTAGATGTTGGGATTAGGGTTATGTGGATGAGCTTGACTTTCGCCCGGGTGTTGGATATAGAACGATGGCATCGGCGTCTGGAACATCGAGAAATCAACGGCTGTAGGGACCGAACGACTACGTTGTCTTTTATGGCCTGGTGCACGGAAACCATTGTGCATAGGCCCAATCCCCCACGGTGATTCCTGGAACATGGGAATGGGCGGTGGACCAAAGTTTGGTTGCGACGAGGGCCGATTCGTGGGCGACACCGGAGCCGAAACCGATAGGGCATGGTGATGAGCCATGTCGTATAGGTTCGGGTTGTGTCGATTGGCAAAGGATTCCAAAGAAACCAACTTGGCCAGCTGGCCGCTGAGGACCTTGGGATTACCGCCGAGGTGGTGTACGTAGCAATGAGTGGCCTGCAGGTCTTCCGTAAAATCGCCACACTGGAAGAATCCATTCGAGTTGAGGGATGAGTCCATATAAAAGTTGGGTGGTCGATTTAGTTCGATCACAATGCCGCCTAGCTTGCCATCTCCCTCGGCATTCTCTAGGAAGATATTCTTGATAGCACTGAAATGGTACTCGATTTTGTAGCCAGCCTGGTCGTTGTTGATATAGTATGTCATCGTACACTTCTCCGGAGAGTAAAAAATGATTAGATCCATCGTATTCTGCCCTACGCGCGTCCATTTGCCGATATTAAGCGATCGGCAAGTCAAATGGTGAATGACTGCCCGGTTTATCAGCAAAGAGGAAGTAAAATAAATTATATACGATGTGAATCGGTTATCAACTTACGGACTTTGCCACCAAGCTCACCGCTCATCATCATAGGACCGTAGGGAATTAAGCCGGTACGCCCCATGTATGGACCGCCGAGGCTCTTACCAGAGTCCATCGCCTGCATGGCGAGATAGGCACGCATCGATTCGGGAATGGAATCGATGTCTTCGCCACTTTCTAGACTCTTCTTCGCCAGGAGCTTAATCTTGGCGCGTCTGGCGAGTACCAAGTCAGTACATCGACGCAGGTTTATAGAACTACCACACGTACCGGTTCTGGAACCAAATCTGGACAGACCTTTCGGTCATGTTGATTTCCTCGGCTATCCTCTCGCGCACGGTAGCAATAGGTGTAGGGTTCTTGTTGAATTCTTGCTCAAGCGTCGTTAGCTGATCCTGCGTGGCCCGCTGCCGCTTCTGATTCTTCTGTTGCTGCGTCAAGGTGCTCTTTCGAGGCGGACGCTTCGAAATGGTCTTGCTAGGGCTACGCCTAGAGGCAACCGACGTAGGCGACGGCGATTGGCCAATGCCGGTGCTGACGGATGCTGCCGGCGTTGAGCCCGAGGGCTCGGGGGTAGTTGCGATGGTCGCCAGGTTGTCCGACGGCGAGTGCTCCATCTTCATTGGGGATTCCATCCAAATAGTGTCTTCAGTCTAGCAAGCGAGGTAACCGGGGGATTGCGAGCAACGAGGTGCCAAACCGGGTTGCGTGGTTGAATCGTAGCCAGGGATAACGGTGGAGGCGTTCTTTTTTGGTTTTAAGGATAGAAGTGAAAAAATCAAGTCCAGAAAGAATGTTGTTCCAAGTCCTCGACGTCTTCGATGCAAATTAGTCGAGTAAGATTCGCGATGCGTCTGTGGCGCGCAACGGACTAGTACTGCGATGAGTTAGGCGCGTCGCCGCGATGGTGGGAAGCCTAAGGAATGGAATGGACCCGAAAGGAGTGACGGTGTCCGTAATGGCTACAAAGGGCTGAAAGGAGTGTGGAGGAGAGAAAAAGTGAAAGGAAAAAAAAGACAGAAAACTGCCGAAATGGCGACGATACTAGCAAATGACGATGGAAGCAAAGGTCGGCAGGGACAGAAGAAACAGGAGAAGAAGGAGAGGAGAGAGGGCATTGGAGAAAACCCTGGAGGCGAGCAGGCCGGAAAGGGATCCAGGGGACGGGCCAGTACCTGCAGTAGGCCAGGCAGGTACGCTACAGCGGACCATACCTTCTGCGGGTTGGTTGCAGCACAGTCAATGGGCGGCGCACTAGAGGCGGGCTAGGTACCTGCGTACAGGCGGCGGTGGGGGGCAGCGACGTCAAATGGGCCAGTCACCAGCGCCGTGGCAGTGCGGGGCCCACGCGCACACAGTGCATCACGTCGACCCAGCATGCGTATACGAGCGGACACAGGTACCTCCAGGTAGCGGCCACTGCGGCATTTACACGCACCGGACTAACTGGTGTACCGCCGCTCGTGCAGTCCACGCCGTGCGCAGCCAGAACGTGCTGTACTGTGCAGTGTGCGCACATGGATGGACGATCGAACCTCGACTTGGATGGTGGGGGCCGGCCAGTGGGCTCCAAGCCAGTGGATAGGCCGGTGGATAGGCGTGTGGATAAGGTACCGGGACAGAGAGGCCAGAGAAGTCGAAGCGGCAGGACGGACGTCTGCAGGTCAAGTCGAGTTTGCCCCCGTCCGAAGTAAACAGACTAGCCCGCCGCGGTTAGGTCTGTTTGTAACGTAATGCAACCGATTCCATCAATCACTGCATTCTTGCCCGACTGTGTCGCTCTGCGATTTCACTGCCTATCACTGCCTGTCACTGCTATCATATCACCTATTCTATCCATCCTATCTATTGTTGCCCATTGTTTTCCCGGTCCCCCTTTCAACGGGCAGACTGCAGCATCTTCGCTCACGGTCTGCCTTTTTTAGACACAACATAAACCGGGCGTCTTTTGTGTAATGCTCAATGCAAGGCAGGCTATCTAGTGCTGACAGCCCGAGAGGTCAATGGAAGTGTGTGTGGTGTGCGTACTCAGTAGCATAAAGGTACCGGTATGTGCCAGCGGGACTTGGTATTCATTGTACCGACACTGTAGCCGGCCCCCCGATGGTCACCGTCACCCGTGGAGTACCTACAAGAGAGGTAGATACAGACTGGACAAGCGTATCCATCTGACTACGATCCACGGAATATACTACCGGTAAGCTAGGTAGATAGGCTTACTCTAGCCTCAAGTCGCGCTCGCATACCGTACCTAGCATTCTTCCAGTTGCTGTCGCGCGTTTTCTGGCATCCGCTTCGTCCGGCCAGATAAGGCATGGCGAAGTCGGCGCATGTCTTGCATGTTGTGTTGTTGATGACAGGGGAAAAGATGGTGTGGAGCTGTCCTAGGCGAAGTCCTGTGACTTTTTTTTTTTTTTTTGGGTTGTTGATTTTGCCTCATAGTGTACCTACTCCAACAAGTCGATCGTCAGAATCCCGCAGGTACAAACTGAACGCCCCTCAACTGGAATCTTCGCACACGGATTACGTATCAATGGAAAGATACTTCGTACCCGAAACAAAGTTAGTTTTACCCCAGCGGCGACCCTTATTCGTCCGGTCGAATGAGTCGGTTCGGGTACAACAAGACAAACAAATGCTCCGTCGACGATCGCAGATATGTAGGTGTACACTTGCCTGTGCCGCCGTGGATATGCGCCGCAGCCTCTGCGTATGTGTGTAATGGAGGTGCGAATGTATTTGTGTTGTGTTGTGTTATGTTATGTAGTTGGTTATGTAGTTAGCGCAGTGCACGGAATCGCTCGATGATGTGAGCCCTGACAAGTCCTGAGTAAATGCTGAGTGCTGAGTCCCGACTCTCAAACTCCCTCTACCCAGTCCATACCGGGATACCCACAGTACATGGGCGCACCGCAACGGCAAAGATATCCCTTGTGGCAGCGCCTATCCTTGCTCGACACCCATTGCCCAATCAACACCGTCCCCGAATCCTCTAACAACGGCTTCAGCACGGAGAAAGGGGGCGCTATAATGCCACAATCGCCTACTGTAGGCGCCTGAGGACGCGGCACGGTACACACAGGAGGCGAAAGTACAGGATAATTGCCTGGTACCGCTGAGGTCCAGGTGTCCAGACTTGACCATCGCAGTACAGACTGTACTTACCTGTACTCCTCTTCCCTTGCGTCCAGATGCCTGAGGTAGAGATGGATAGCTGACAGTCAAGCACTTTGCAGTGTATATCTCGAACGGTAACCCGCAGTTCCAAGTCCAGCTCCAGAGAGAGTAGACTTGTTCATCTACGCGGATGACTGGAACTGCTTGCAACTCAATCTCTTGCTGTACCCTGCAATGCACTCCATACGCGCACATGCGCGCGCACACACTTGCACACACACATGCCCACACCACAAAAGAAACGGGATCGAAAACCTGCCTGCCGCGACAGGGACACGAGAGTCTGGCCATCGCGCGGGCTTCGCAGTGTGAGTTGTTATACCTACTACACTAGGTAGTCTGTAGGCACTTCGCACATTTGCATTCCGTATAATCATCGGTATGTTAACGGTATGTTAAACGTTAGGATGTACCTACATAGTGTGATGTCGGCGCAAGCACGCCAAGTATCCGGCCGGACATCCGGCCAAGCATCACTCCAGGCATCCCCGTGGTAGCGCGCGTCTCACCACCGCTATGTGCTGGGAAGTCAGTCAGAATTATCCGATGTTTCTGCTGATACCAGAAGATGCCCACAGCCTTAGTATACTGTATTCCATAATAAGTACTTAGCTTCTCGATCTGGGCAGGCGGCTTCGAGACACTTCTAGTGTAGGTATGTAACTAGGCATATTATCGATCTGCCGTTCCGATGCGTCGTCAATCTTGTAGCCGACGTCCACCCCACAACGTTCTATGGTGTACATGACCGTACGACTCGACGTGTGGATTCTTGGTGGTTTGGATTCGGGAACAATGTCGTCACCGAGCAAGCACGGAAGGGCACGAGAAAAGGGGCACGGCAATGTGGTGTAGGACAGCTTCATAAACGGCTCAGCCTCCCGTGTTTACGACGTTGGTTTGTACGTCAGCGTCTCGGGTTCGTTCTGCAGCACCAAGTTTGACGCCATGATGCAAGACTGAGTCGACGACACATGCACTGCACTACACTGTCCGGCGTTCTTGGACCCGATCAAGATACGATGTCGAGATGTGCGTCTGCTCTGCAGTGCTGGGAGGGGGGGCGTTTACCGCCTGAAGGTAGAGTCTGGCACTTGTGGCATTCCTGGTGGCCCCCGACCTCGAGTCTGGCCGACGCAGCAGCAGGCTTACCGTGGTGTACGGGGTTTATTGCAGAGGGCGAAACGGCTGCATCACATCGTGCGTTGTGCCAAGGGCGACGATTCGGCAAGAATCCCAGACAGACGGCAGCAATCAACGGCGGAGTTTTGATACCATGCGACCCGACCCGGATACAGTGCGGCCAGGCAGCTTCGCCACTGTATTATGCCCAGAGCAGGTACCTGGTAGGTAGCCTAACGAGTGCACTGGGGATACATACTACCACGGCCACAGCTGTCAGCATCGCGGGCGCTGTACCCATTCCGTGCGGTTCGTGCCCAACCAGCGGACCTCTGCGTCCTGCTGGAGATGTGGCATTGTGGCGTGGAGAGCGTCACGCGTGCTCTGTCCAGCCCGTACCTTGCAGCGTGCAGGTAACCTTTATGCACTAACCGTCCCCACTGGCGTTACCTAAGGCAGGTAGCGCAGTGGATACAGCAGTGAGATAGCGTGCTGTACCTGAGGTATCGACTGCACGGAGTCCACTGTGAGTCCGCTACAAATATGCCCCTGAACGGTTTGACCCTGCCCCTGAACGCCACAATCATCAACGTCCGTCTAGCCGCATTGGGGCATGAGGCAAACTCCATTGGCTGGCCGAACGCCCTTTTCGTTTGCACATGTATCTGGGTACTGTACAGGCTAGCACGGGCATCGCACTGGCCACCTCCCTAATTGACTCCCTAATTGACCTGCTAACCTGCGCCGCGCTGCGCTCTCACTGAAGCCCTCTCTCTGCTTGGGCCCAAACTCCACATTCTCTCTGTCATCTTTATGCTTCTTCGATCTCAACTAGAGCCTCCTCCCAGGGCTGAAATGAAGAATCCTTCAACTTCATCCCCAATTCCTGGGACCGGCTCAGCCTCACGCGCGCCGCAACATGCATTGTGCTTTTACTGGCTAGCACATTTCCCCGTCATCGACCTATCTAGACAAAACGAGAAATGTAGTCGCGTCTAACTACGGACTACCCCGTACTACTACTTAAGCAGATGCTGAGGATGGTAGTCTGTATACACTACGCACACCGGTGCCGGTGATGAATCATTGGGTCTGCCTCGCTTCCTAACCCGAACCACCTCCTGGAACACACCGCCCGCGTCTACTGTATCGCCGTAGCGGCAGCACTATACCTACTCGTAACACTGCCCAGTGTCTACTGTGACGAGTAACGACGTGTGTATAGGTACATCCATGGTGTGGCATACATATAGGGGCTGCCAGACGCGACACAGTCCTCGACCCACCAGGTAGATAGTCCGCCTTCACGTACTTACACTACACTCACGTAACTGACCAGTATACAGACGGGCAGACGTGCTACCGGTACTTGGACACTACGAGAGCTACCTAATGCGACCCTACGAATGCTAAACTGCCTCTTCAAGTTGATGTCGGATGCAATGCTACTCTGGGGAATGCCTTGATTCGCTGGCGCTCTCTTTTTCCGTAACCGTAACATCGTTGGGCCGCAACTTAAACCTGTACGGCCCGCATGTGCAGGGGCATCATTATCGGTGGCCAATACTCTACTACGTACGCCCTCGATCTGGCCAGGTACCTGGTTAACTCCATGCCCATACGGGTTTTACTGAGTACACCACAATGATTTGCACGGCATGGCTCACTCGGTCAGAGACTCAAAAAGAGGCACGCTCAGCCAGAGTATCGTTCTCAGAATCAGAGAAGATGTTGTGCTGGAGAGCCTTCGCGTCGAGAAAATACCGACTGAATTAATCCAGCGAAGTCAATACCTACACTAGGTACAAATGTCAGGTGCGGACGGACTCAGGTACCTCTTAATAAGTACGCACTTCATGGTGTACATGTCTTTATCATCATCGCCAGGGACAAGCCTTGTCAACTCGCCTCACTGATAAATCCCAATGGAGCAAGATCTGCGACGATCAACAGGGGCAATGCAGCTTATTCCAGAAGAAGGCAGAAGAGGGGACGTCAATGCTACTAATCATTCCCTGACTCCTTACCCCGGCCATGATACGTACACCGTTTTCCGCTCCCTTCCTCCCAAAGACATTTTTACGGAAAAGGGGGCCCACGATGCCATCCCTTTCCAACAATCCTTATTACTAAGTAGGCTGTTGAAGTCTTCGACCCCCAGCTTTAACCTCCTACGTCTCCCCCCGCGCTTTACCGTGCCGCCTCAATACATTCTACGAATCGATCATATACGGTGTGCTATATGTACTATATGTCCACTCGGTACCCAGCGAAGACTGATCATGACGTCTTATCTAGCCCACGCCTATTAACCTAGTGTAGGTTAGTATCAACCTAGTGTAGCGCAAAAGGGAGCTTTCGATTCGGATATCCATGTGTCTCCTCGGAGCATCCATCACGGAGTTTATGGCGGTATGCAACCTCCAAGGCACTACCCCCCGGAATCCCAGCGTCTCGACACCGAAACTCGCGGGGAGCACATCACACCACGGTATGGGGATTACACGTGAAAAGCGGAAGAGAAGCAGGTACATACGGAATACATATACCCACGCTATCTAACGATCCGAAACTGTTGGAGCGCGGCACAGGTTCCCCGGAAGAGGGGGGGTACCGGATTCCGCTAGACATTGCATGTGCTGCACAGTAATACAGGACCAAGTTGAAAGCGGATTGGCGCAGGTTTTTTTTTTTTTTTCTTGGAGGGGGGGAGGACACTTGAAAAAATTGACCCCTCCCCCTTTCTTGACGGCGCATTGTTTTGTCGATGTTGTCGAGCACTTTCGCAGGTCAGCGATTTCACCGTTGGCACTACCTACCTACCTACCTAAATGTATTCATGCTCCCCGTATGCTCCCATCGTATTGTATAGTATTGCGAAGCGCAAAACGGCACAGTCAAAGACCAAAGGCGATGTCCTCGAGATCGCCCGTATAAAACCAACACCGTTGACCTACACTACACTACATTACATTGTACCGGGGGGCTAGGTAGTTATGTCTTGCGACAGCCTGCTTGCAGGGCCCGGTCGCTTAAATACTTTATGGATGGGCAGACTTGCAGACACACCTTACCCTCACCGAGAGCCTCACCGCCCACCGGCGACACTAAACCACCTACATACGTCCGCTCGCGCCGATGGAACTAACTACGTACGCATTCCTGCCTATGCCAGCTATTCCGCACTTGGATCCCTACAGCTGTCGTCGTCATCGCGTGGACTGGGTATACTAAGTACTAGACCTAAAAACTTCATCGCGGGCTATGCTTCCCGAGGACCATGCAGACCGGCGCTACACTGCATACCTTATTCATGCGTGGATGCCGCGCCGTTACGGAAGAGAAAGAGCTTGTGTTAGCGCTGGACCTGGGTGAGTATCAAGGTACGATGCTTGTTTTCTCTACTTGCTTTGTTGAACGAATTGGTTTATTACGTTGCCTGTATCTGGCGTAGTTATGCGCTATGTTAGTGTGGAAGGCGGCCCCCCGGCGAGCTCTCGCGGGAAAGCTTGTTGGCGGTGTGGTTTGTCGTGACGTTGTATTAAAAAAATTCTGTTGTTGGTGATTAGAGACTGTGCTTGGTGCTGGTGATCTTCATGTTGGGTTGGGACCTGACTGGCTACGCTGGGCCGCTTTGCTTTGCCGACGCCCTTTTGGATCGGTATGTTTTTACATGATGGGTTGGATGTTCTTGGGCTTTTGCGATTGCTGGGGTTTTTTTTTGGGACGGAACACGCCAGGTTGGTTATTACCGTGCTAAATAAGTACGGACCCGGGCACGCAGCAGAAAACGTGGGTTTTGGCAAGGGGTTCGGGTGTTCTTTGGCTAGCTCGTTTCGTTTGAATGGTTAATTACCGTGCCTTCGTCATCTGGGATTTCCTACTGTATGGGTTGGTACCAGTTATATGGACCATGGACAGGAGGTTTTGTTGATCGGTCGTTGAGGTTAGCCCCTTCGCTCTTTTCCGCAGGCCTGGCCTAGTGTGTTTCTGGTGTCTGAACTGGGCACGGGGCCCTGGATTACCTTCTGGAAGGCATTTTGGCGTTCTTTCTTCTTTGCCTTGCGCCGGGTTTGAGGGCTGGATTGGGTCAGCTGAGCTTGCTGGGGAGCATTGCGTTGACGGCTGGGATAGGTATCGTGTTGCTTGTTTCTTCGGCGCCCGGAGATCCTTGACGTATCGCCGTCCCAGCATGCCGCGGGAAGTTTAACCTCGGGAGATCGGGATGTTAAGGGATATGGAAGGGGATCGGTGCGGGTACGCCTTTTTTTGCCTGCTCACGTCCGGCTGCTTTGAGGCTGGAATGCCGAGGGTCCTTTCGGTTTCGAAGGATGCTGTTTCTTGGGCCGTTTGTTCCTGAGTCAGGAACTTGTCTGTTTAAGAGCTGTTGGGATACCGCGCAAATCCCTGCGGCGAAGATCGACTTGTTTTCGCTTGTTGGTTCGGCTAGTATGCGGTTGAGACATCGGTGGGAGAGAACATCCTTGGCTGTATCAGCTTCGGGGCTCGGGATATCTCGTCCGAGGGCCGAGGCGATATCTCCTTCACCGGAAGTCTACCTATGCCTACTTCCCTGGATCGTTGAGTATTCGTAGTCTGGAACGTTGATCGCGTGTTGGCTTGTGTTGAAGAATGTGCTGCAAGGCGCACGCGCTCTATGGTCTACTGATTCTACTCGCTGCCTTGCTCGGCCTACTGGGTGTATAGGTAATCTTCCTCCCTCACTACTCTCCAATCGGCGTGGTTATTCTTACTCGGACTAGACAGAAGACCCTCACGTAGATCCATGGTCTCGGTCCAAAGCTGAAGTATGGATTCCGCTCTCCTATCTCACTGCCGGTCGGCGTAAAATACGACAGAAGCATCCAACCAGGTCGCCACATTCCATTATAAAGAGGCCCATAAGCTAGACCCAAGCCGTGTGTAATACCATGTCTGGTCTTTCTCGCCTCTTGTTCTTTTTTTTTTCCGGGGCTTGACGAGCAAGGCGTTCACCCGTGCAACGCGGTATCAATAATAGTACCGCTGACGGCGTACGAGCTGTGCGCCATTGGTGGCTCGAGACGTTAATCCGAGGGGACTTCGTTACCAAGGGCTTTTTGAACCTTGGCCGTCGATGACAAATATTTTCTTGTTACTTTATCTGCCGCGAGGCGGCCGAGACCTGCGGTGGCGAAACTGCTTATGGCTTACCTGTAGGTACCCGTTCTATTTGTGGTGGCGAAGGCACGCGGAGGGGCTGGATGGACCTCCGGCTTTGTTTTTTTTTCTTTTTTCTTTTTCTTTGGCTTGCTTTGGACGCTGATACGTGCTTGTGGTCTAGATGAGGCACGCGACCTACCACGCGGGGCATACGTGGTGTAGTTATTTAGAGTTGGATATAGAGTCATTAGGCAAGATGCATTAAGCTAGCGGCCGAGATAAGCTGTGGAAGAACTCTGGGGTTCCGTCTTCCGTGTCGACACGTACGCGTAATGCTGTCCTTGACTCGATGTATTTGTGCCGTTCAATACATACCTGGATCTCACAAAGACCTGTCCAATAGCAGGGCTGTCAAGACTCAGAGCAGAATTAGGAAGCTCGGGAGTGCGATATTGACAACATTTAGTCTTTGACGACATTTGGTATCTTCGTTCTCACCGGATGGTATTACACTTATTAAGTATTTCTAAAGCGAGGACCTGTACACATTATCGCCCTTTCGTGATCACGACCGCGTTTGTATATTTTTATCATGATATGTACATGTCTTAGAACTTAGACGTTGAAGTTAGCCTGAGGATTGCTCTCCTGTTGCGATGCTAGCCTGAATAAAAGAGTTCTCTGAGATACCGAGCAGGTCTAAAACCCCACGGACGAACTCTGTTCCCTTCCCATATTCCAGACTCTCGCAGAGACGGCGCACAGCACCAGAAACAACAGTCTCAGTCTCAGTCTTAGTCCCGTAGGTGGAAATACGGAAATAATTTCACATCTCGCAATTCCTCAAGAAAAGAGAGACTCTGAGCGTCATGGTATATGTACACGGTATTATCCCGGCCATAAAGCCCATTCTTTGGTACGCGCAAACCAGGTGACTAAGAAAAACCAGACGTAGTTATAATGACGTATGCGACGTGACGGACAACGCCATTCCATATATACCAGACACCGTTACCAGTCAACGTAACCTACACTTACCTTCTATGGGCAACTCCCAGCAAGTGCATGCCACGACTCGCTGACCGACCCTCGGTGCTGATCTCTCCAGCGCCCGTCAACTGCGACCGTCTGACAAGGCCATTCTCTCAGCGGCTTCCGGGTTAGCAACTGGGGCCGTCCTTTGTCACAGCTACCCGGATACCGACTTGGCAAAGCAGGCGAAACAGGCGAAGAAAATGAATCGCAGACTCTCGGCAGGCACACACGACGAGCCAATCCCGCCACACGCATATATGCATCCCGGGGCCAAGACGACAAGCTGAGCCAGGCTTGCAGGCAGACGATGAAACCGTTTCTCTTACATTATGTTCTCTATTCCTCATAGTGTTAACCTTTCGATCCTAAGGCGAAGCGTTGCAAAGAACCCCTTTGCTCGCGCGTAACCGCCGGCGAGCCAACCTACCCGAGAATCGGACTGAAACTCCTGAAAGGAGGCCTCGAGATCTCGTCAATGAGTGGCCGCGGGGACTCCTTTGCCATGGTGGAATCACCCCGTCAATACGGAGATAGAACACACGAAGGCTACATTGATACAACAAGCGACAGTCTCAGACAATCATGGGGGCGTGAGGATGGCTGGTCGATTGGACGCCCGCTTTCGAACCCCCTCGGCCTCATCTGGGATAAATTCCGCGTGTGGACCGACCGCAGCCTAAGACGAGCGAAAGCATGGCGGGCGCGGATGGAAACGTTCGGCGACCAGTGCTACCGGAAATGGATCATACAAGGCCTTCTGCGCCGGAAGCCTCGCCGTCGGAGCCTAGATGGGAGGCGTATACCCCTACGCGCTGGTGCTGTCCGACAGAATCCGCTCGTAGACGAACGCACGGGGAAATACTTCGGGTCCAACTCTATTCGCTCCAGCCGGTACACGCTTCTGTCCTTCCTGCCTAAGCAGCTGTTTTTCCAGTTCCGACGGCTTGGGAATTTCTATTTCCTGGTTATTAGCATGCTTCAGCAGGTGCCCGGTTGGAGCCCGACTGGGAGGTACTCGACGCTGGTCCCGTTGCTTGCTTTTATCGCCGTTATCATTGCTAAGGAGGGCTGGGATGATTACCGCCGGTATTTGCTGGATAGGGAAGACAATCTTGCGCTTGTTTCGGTGCTTGAGCCATTTGGCACTGCGGATGCGGAATTAAAAGCCAGGCCACGCGGTTTTTTTGGTGGGAAGCTGGCGAAGAAGCTAACACCCGGGAATGAAGAGAAGACTGCTGCTGAGTCTCGGTTGGAAAGGGATGGCGAAGCGCAATGGGCTCGGATTAGATGGCGGGACGTTAGGGTGGGCGACGTTATTCGATTAGAGAGGAACGAACGGGTCCCGGCCGATATTGCTCTTCTTCATACTACTGGGGCCAATTCAGTGGCCTATATCGACACGATGGCGCTTGATGGCGAGACGAACTTGAAATCGAAGCAGCCCTCTCCCCTTGTGGCCGATCGATGCGACACCATCTCGAAGCTGGAGAAATTCTCGGCCGAGTTCGTATGCGAGGATCCCAATGCAGATCTCTATAGTTTCGAAGGTCGTGTTACGGTTGACGGCGAAACGATGCCGTTGGGTATCAACGAGGTGGTACTTCGGGGCTCGACAATACGAAATACCCGCGAGACAGTCGGTCTTGTCCTCAACACGGGCGAAGAATGCAAGATCCGCATGAATGCGAACCAATACGTACGCCTGAAGTCGCCGAAGATCAACAGGGTCACCAATCGCATTGTGATGTGCATCGCGTTTCTCATGATCGTCATCACGGCGGGTATCAGTGGTGGCTACGTCCGCTGGCAGCAGGCATACGAGAAGAAAAACCCATTCCTGTCACTCGCGCCCATATCCGCTGCCGCCACCGTCTTCGGAACAGTCATCCTCATCAACGCGCTGATCCCGCTATCCCTGTATATTGTTATCGAGATCGTGAAGGTCGTGCAGGCTTTTCAGATGAACGATATTGAGATGTATGATGCTGAGACAGATACACCGATCTCCATTAATACCAATACTATTCTTGAGGACTTGGGTCAGGTCGATTACGTATTCTCTGATAAGACTGGTACTTTGACCGAGAACAACATGCAGTTCCGCAAGCTTACTGTAGGCGGAACGAGCTGGTTGCATGGCGTGGATATGGCTACGAAAGATGCGAGGGGAAAGGTGCGCCGGGCGGCTGGTGTCTCCGATGTCAATACGGACTATAGTCTGCCCGTGGCGGAGGAATCCGGATCTGAACCCGCGCGCACATCGGCTTCACAGTCATCATCGGGAACTGAAGCACTGATAGAGTATATCCGGCGAAACCCCAATACCGCATTTTCAAAGCAGGCCCAGCAGTTTTTACTATGTATTGCTCTTTGTCACACTTGCTTGCCTGAGACGTCCGAGGATGGCAGGATTACGTTCCAGGCTGCTTCTCCGGACGAAGTGGCCCTCGTGCAAGCGGCCAAGGACATGGGTTATCTCATGGTGAATCGTCTTGCGCAGTCGATCGAGCTCAGAATAGCCGACAAATCCGGGAAGCCGGCTACGGAAACGTACGACGTCTTGAAGGTGATTGAGTTTAGTAGTAGCCGGAGGCGAATGTCTATCGTCGTACGGATGCCGGATGGCCGGATCTGCGTGATCTGTAAGGGCGCTGATAACGTTATCACGAGTCGTCTTCGACTGGCTGAACTCGCGACGATAACGGCGGGCGAGGTTGATCGTAAGGCTCGTGAGCGATATAGCTTCGAGGCTGAACTGGCTATACGACGGGGGGATGTGCAGATTCGTCGGAACAGCCATGGGCGGCGCTCGGGTTACTTCCGGTCGCATAGTGCGCGGAGCCTACGAGATCTGAGGAGGTCTAGTACAGCGGGGAGGGGAGAGGCTGAAATACGCACCCTCAATGACGATGCCGTGGAGTTACCGGGTGAAGATGAGGATCGGGATGGCGTTATCGATGAGTCGGTTGCTGCCGACGAAGCAAGGGTTTTCGAAAAATGCTTTCGGCACGTGGAGAAGTATGCTACGGAAGGTTTGCGCATTTTGCTCTACGGGTATAGGTACATCAGCGATCAGGAGTATGAAGAGTGGAACGCCGACTTCAAAGCTGCGACGACTAGTCTTGTAGACAGACAGGAACAAGTTGAAAAAGTCGCCGAGGCTCTTGAGAGGGACTTTGAGCTTGCTGGCGCCAGCGCGATTGAGGATAGACTTCAAGCCGGCGTGCCCGAGACTATTGATAAGCTGAGACGGGCGAATATCAAGGTCTGGATGCTCACTGGAGACAAACGGGAGACGGCGATGAATATTGCGCGCTCGGCGAATTTGGCGAAGTCTTTCTCGCATATCTATATGCTCGACGTGGCGCTTGCCGAGCCGCAGGAGACGATGAAGGGTATATTTCTCGACGTCGAGAAGGAACTCGTCTCGCATTCCGTGCTTGTTATTGATGGGCATACGCTCGGTGTTGTTGAGGCTGACAAGCTGCTTACTGGCCTGTTCTTCGAGTTGGCGGTTCGTATCGACTCCGTGATTTGCTGCCGCGCTTCACCCAGACAGAAGGCGACGCTCGTCAAGGGTATTCGGGACGCCCAGGCGTCTTGTGTCACTTTGGCGATTGGAGATGGAGCGAACGATATTGCTATGATACAGGCGGCGCATGTTGGCATTGGCATCTCTGGTCGCGAGGGCCTACAAGCGGCGAGAGCGGCGGATTATTCCATTGCGCAGTTTCGGTTTCTCCTGCGGCTTTTGCTTGTTCATGGGCATTGGTTGTAGTGAGTTGTCCCTTGCTACTGTTGATTCGTGGTTTCGAACATGGGATACTCTATCTCATATTTTTAGCACATGTTTACTGATACTTTCCCATCTAGCCTGAGGACGAGCAAGTACATCCTCTGTACGTTCTGGAAAGAATGGGTCTTCTATATCGTCCAGGCCCAGTATCAAGGCGTCAATGGCTATAGCGGGACGTCGCTTTATCAGTCATGGAGTCTGACGGCCTATAATGCCATCTTCACGTCTCTACCGGTCTTCTTCTTGGGGGTTTGCGAGCAGGACTTATCGCCAGAGACTTTGCTTGCCGTGCCTGAGCTGTACGCGTTCGGCCAACGGGACGAAGGCATCAATCTCAAGAAATGCATCGCGTGGCTGCTGATGGGCACCATTGATTCTGTCGTGATCTTCAGGATCGTCTGGGCTGAATTTAAGTTCAATGTCACTGCGTTCCCTGGTGATGGGCGATTCCCCGATCACGCTCACGATAACTCGCTTTTCCCGATGGGCTCCCTCGCTCTGACGATTGTCATCGTGCTTATCAATGTTAAGATCCTGTAAGTCTCCGGTTTGATCAACCCCCCCCCTTCTTCTCTAGATGCTTACGCATGTCTTTCCGCAGTGTAATCGAGATGCACAACAAGACCTGGTTGCCGCTCTTCGCCTGCGCGCTGTCGATATCGGTCTGGTTCTTGTTCTCCCTCGTCATTGGCGCCCTCCCGCCTCGGTATTCCTGGGACTCGGCTTACCGCGTTTACCGCGGTTTCGTGCAGACGTTTGGGAATAGCACGCCCTGGTGGGCGGTTGCGGTCATTGGCATCTTCATTGCTGTGGGGTTTAACCTGGGCGTCACGGCTGTTCAGAGGGTCTTCTTCCCCACGGACCGGAATCTGTGGCAGGAGATCGAGAGGGTCAGGGGTGTCGGTTGTGATGGTGCTGAGGGTCGGTTTGATGGGGAGCGGTGCATTCCTGTAGACGGGGAGCGTGGTGGTGTTTCTGGGTAGGAGTTGGATTATCGGGGTGGTGCATTGGGTTGGCTGCTAATAACTATTTAGAACTTTTGTGATAGCTGATTGGTGTAGAAATACATGAAGTCTTTTGATGGTCCTTGTTGTTGTCATGGAATTACGTATAGGGATACGGACGAGAGATGTTCCCCTGAAGAGAGGAAGAAGGGAAGAGGCGATCTACGGAGATTTGAGGTGAGCATCTATAAATAAGAATGCCACGGCTAGTGGATTCTTGGCGGGTCTTATTACGATGTAGGGACTTGTAATGCGTGTGCAGGGTCGTGGATGGTGGGCAACATGTTGTGATTCTGTGAACACTTTGGGCTGTTGAGTGGTAATTCTGATTCTTGTGGTTTTGTTATCTTGGATGAGAGGTTGTATCTAGTTAACGCGTGATGATACTGTTCAGCTGACGGCATGCTCGGCCACCATACCTCCCAGGCTACTGGGTGGGTAGTTGCTTGAACCGCTGACTGGGGTTTATAGGCGGATAACACCCCTGGGTGGCCGAGCAATGTGGTCGGCCGAGTAGTGATTCGAAGTGGAATTGTTTATTTCCCACTCGCGGGCCACTGGGAACTTTGGTTCCTTGCCAAACCGCTCGAAAGCAGAATGAAACGAAGCAAACCGACGTAACGACAATCTCGTGAAAGATCACGGTCCCGAACACACCGCACAGAGCAAGCTTACTTGAACATCTCAATATGAGCACGCGAGAGTCTTATAGAGCAATGGGTATACCTCACGCGTTGACTCAGACGATTAAAATTGCGGAATCGCGGTCCCAATCCCCCGTTCCCGCGCAATAGTCAGTATCGCATTGCTAGCAGCAAGGTCCATCATACCAACGCCCACGCTCTTGTACACGAGAAGTCCATCTTCCATCCAGCGCAGCAGCGCCTCGTCGCGCTCCGCCAAACTCACGATCTCCCCGATCTCCACGACGGACCCGGCCCCTATCTCGCTTCGCGCCGCCTCGCCTGAGTGCTGTAACACCCCCTCCCGGTCATCAACAAGCAAGGAACCCGCTTTCGATCCCGGTGCAATGCGTCCTATAACCTGACTCAGAAGCTCGGGGTCGAGCTCGATCATATCCGGCTGCCACGAGCCGACGGCGGAGATATACGGCTGGCGCGAGCGCGTCTCCAAGGCGAGGGAGCGGGCAGGGAACAACGGCGTAGTAGCGCCCGATGTGCAGAATATAGCGTCAGAAGCGGCGAGATGATCCCGTAGGCGTTCCTCGTAACCCGAACCGGCTGGATCGAGATGCAACAGCTCAGCCTTAGATCCCCAGCGCGACCGGTTCTCCTCTCGCACCTTATCCAGCAATGCCGCGGCGCGCACCGCGGTCCGGTTCACGACGACTATGGACGTGATCTCGTCGCCGCGCAGCGCGAGCGCGAGGCGTAGGTGCCAGAGCGCCTGCTTGCCGGCACCGAAGACTACGATCCTCGCGCCGTGGCGCCGCCAGGTATACGGGATCAGCGCGCTCAGCGCGGTGCGGTACCCGGTGACATCCTCGGCGTTGAGGATCCCGGCGGGCGAGCCGTCGGCGTCGCAGAGGGCTATCATGCCATGCAGGGCGCCGGCGGCCTTGGAGGTCGGCGCCGGCTGGACTATTATCTTTGCGCCTACGCTGTCAGGTGATGTGAAGGGGCGGAAGAGGCATTTCTGCCCCTCTGGCCGGTTGGTCACTGCTGGTGGGGGTTGGTAGGTGCGCTCTGCGGTGATGGAGAAGTCTCTTAGGCAGTCCGAGAGCGCGGTTTTGAAGGTGTGGATCTCGGGTTTGGTGAGGTTTAGGAGGATTTCGTGGATGTTGGCGTCGCTGAGGACTAGTAAGTTGCCCATTTTTTATTTTATTTCGGGCGGGGATGAGATGAGAGGAGAAGAAGGTATCTGTGATGAGGACTTAAAGCGATTCGACTTATGATGCTGCTATTAAGCTAATATGATCAGCGCGAATTATACAGAGTATAATTATAATATGACATGGTTTGGGTTTTCGGCGGTGATGCTGTGAGAGTTCGTTCTTTGAGCCACAATCGATTCCCTCCAAATCGCCGACATCGCCACATGGCCAGCATGGAGCGTCTCCGCGTGTGCGGGCCCTCTTCGGATTCCATCCGCACCAATACCGCTTGACTCGCCGCATGAACGGGATTTGGAATGCGGCAGAAATATCGACGACACAGCCGAACTTTACTAAAAAAAAAAGGATTTTCATATCTGCTGGCTCTCTAGATTGAAACATCGCCTCTAGTCTCTAACTCTATCTTCAGTTTCAATTGACTGTTGTTGGCACGATGACCAAAAGAAGATGCGAATATTTGCTATACCTGGCGGAAATGACATCTTATAACCACCCCTTTTCTCCTGGACACCTCGACTAAGAAAATTTGTGAATTGGAATTGATTACATCAATTCACTGGGTACCGTGATGGTTTTAATGATACCTACGTGGTATTCATGGCGGTATCAATGATGACTTCAAAACGTTACACGCTGGAAGGATACGGAGAGCTGTCGATTTCGGGACAGCTTTTCCGCTTTGATGCCCCGTCGCATTGCTGAGTCGGCCCCCTTCTACAAGCGACGCTCTCGAATAAGGCATCCCGCAGCAAGGCCAAGAAGAGACAAAGACAAGATGATAACTTGATTGACGTTAGCACCGCAGCGCAAATAATCCAATAAGTGGAACCAGACATACCAAAGCTAGCTCTCAGGCTGGTCACATATCCGCCCACGACAATATCACCGATGAATTCAGGGAGCTCCCGGATATAATCCACGTTTGCGATTGCCTTCTGGATGATCTTTGCGCTTGTCAGATAACCACGCCACATATCAATGAGCCGAAAGGAAAAAGGCAGAAATTATTAATTACCTCGCCCCGAATCTCATCACCAAGCCCGATCTCAAGGAGTTTCGCAGCGAGGATCTTCTTCAGCACCCCGACCATCACCGCGCTGCCGGCCGCTACACCGAGTAACATGCCAATGGGCATGGTCAATTGCAACAATGAGGTCACGACGGCTTTATGCGCGGGCTCAGCGACGGCGTTAAGGCTGACGAAGACGGCCGACGAGGACATCCCCGAGCCGAAACCGCTGCGATGAAGTGTCAACTCAGACATTTGCTTGGGTCATCGGCGCTACTCACCCTAGGGCGATGTACAACGATTCCCACGTGTTCGTGTTGCCTGTCCATCGGGCGATTAGGAGCGCGTATCCGATGGAACCGATCACCGAAGCGCCTAGGATCACGGCTTTGTAACCGCCGGTTCTGGACATGATTGGGTTAGTGTTGGCCTGTTGCCTTGCCTACGATTCCTTGGCTTGCCTTTTTATGAAATGCCCTGATACTAAGCCCCCAATTCCGTTTCCTATCACCGCTGGTACCACTAGATCGAGGGTTAGAGACTACCCGCTAGAGGAATCCGATTATCTTTGGGGTAGCCTCAGGGATAGAGGCGCGAAAACATAACAGAGCAGCATCATAGGTCAACTGAATCAACGGAATGAATGACGCGGGGGTACATACGATGAAGCCCTACGAGGGTGTTAGATTCTTCCGTCGTAACCTGGAAGTATATCGGCACGAAGTACATCAGCTAGGGGTAACATCGCGTTAGCTAAGCCATATGGCGCCGTACATCACTGGACACAATCTTACACTTGTTTGAGAGCCGACGATGCACGTCAAGGCGGCGTAAGACGCTAGGATATCCCTGTGCTTCATCAGATATATAGGGAACGCCGGTTTCGACGCCCACCGCGCCTCGTTGAGCACGAAGAGAACCAGTAATACGGCACCGGCCGCGAGGAGGCCGAATATCGCGGGATGCGTCCACGGCACCTTGACGCCCCCGATCTCGATCGGGAAGATCAGAAAAAGGATGCTCGCGCCTAGTAGAAGCGATCCCGTGAAGTCAATGCGCGAGAGGAGGCCCGCGCTGCCTCGATCCGAGCCGGGGGCCTTTTTGTTCGGAACCACCATGACGGACACGATCATGGCTAGGAAGAATAGCGGCGTCTGTCCTAGGAATGACCTTCGTATATGTATGCCGTCAGCACCGCCGCTCTCGCCCGGGAGTTACACAAGAAACCGGGACTTGAACACACCACCGCCACCCGACCAAGTCCGCCAGGAACCCGCCGAGCGGGCCCCCTATTGATCGGCCCGTCGCGCTGACGATGTTGATGTACCCGAGCCACGGGGCGGCCTCGCGCAGCGGGACGAGATCTTGAGCGGCCACGTCAGATTCACGCATATTCCCAGGGGATTATAAGTCGTGCGCATCACTTACCGGTCACGATGACTTGCACCAAGCCCCACATCCCCCCGGACCCGGACCCGGATATCACGCGGCCGAGGATCACGGCCCCCATTGACTGGCTTACGCCGCTAGATAGGTACCATTCAGTCCCATGATACCTTTTTGACAGATGCCGTTGCTCACATACATGATTGCGCTGTAACACGTCCTGCTGGTTAGTGCTTCGGTATTTCCCCGGGCTTGGGGTCCTTACCAGCCTGTTCCGAATAGCCCGTAGCAGAATACTAACATGACCCGCCGGCCGTAGACATCGCTGAGTTTCGCGTACTTGCGTTGGGGTTTTAGCCATGGCTGTTAACCGGGGATTGGATTGGGTTCCGCTTACTAGCATCTGCGTGACCACGCCGCCGAGTAGGAAGCTGGCGAAGATCCAGCTCGAGTCGTCCAGAGCGTCGAACTCGGACGCGATCCTGGGGTGTGTCGCTAGGACTAGGGAGCTGTCGAGGTTTGATGTGAAGAGTCCTTCTGCGCTGTCAGTGCTTGCGCGGGGCTATCGTCGGTATTGGAGGTTCTTGTTTTTGGCTTGACTACTTGCCTATCATTAGCACGGCTATTACTTTGATGAACGACCATGTGCTGATCTTGGCGGCTTCGCCGGCCTCCGGAATGCCTCTGTTCGCCTCGCTGTCTGTGACATTGTTGTCCGGCGTGAGAATTTTCGCCGGATACGGCGTATCTCCGATGACGTGATCCTCCTCTTCACGGTCGGGATGGAGTAGTGCGGTCGTCTCGTGCGGTGATGGCATCTTCGCAATTGGATACACGAACGCGCAATACGATTCAATCAGACTCTGAAATTCAGATATCGTGGGCGGGGGGGAAGGTCGTGCCGTCTTTTACGCATGCAAGGGAGAAGAGCAATTTTAATCGCATGAGAGAAAGGATTGCGTAGGCTGCAGCCTGACGACATGAACCCGCCACCTTTAAGCAGGCTACGGTGTGCGTTAATATGAACGGCGCGCTTAACACTTCTAACCCTGGTCGGCCGGTGAGGGCACTCACGGCGTTGGATACAGCTTAATCCTCGACAGGCCCCGATCTTGCGTGTGCCGCCAGCTCCGAGACCGATGCCTACATCCGAACTGGTTATGCACCCAATCGCGATCTCTGCCTCCGGGATCGAGTCTGTGTATCACGCACGCCAGCGAGGGAGCAGATGGTTGGCTGGCTAGTCGGTCGTAAGCGCGGCATCCGCACACGACACCTACTTACCAAGGGAAATGCCCCTTGCTTTCTCAGCTACGGAAATGGACTTCGTTTCTATCTGACTCGTATACCTCCCTCCCTGCCTGCTAGGTGTATTGCCGTGTAAGCTAAAATTACCGAAACCGGTCAAAGAGGGAAAAAGGGAATCGTTGGAGTTCGCCAAATCCATATATGGGGCCTTAATATGACGCGATTTCATGATGAATGGCGGGATTGCGCCCTTTTTTTTCCTTCCATTCCGGACCCCCGTGTTTTTCTCACGGGTAATTTCCCTCTGTAACTAAAATCCAACATTATTACAGTCCTACATTATACGCGTCCGTTCCCTGCCCTCGGATTACATTGATCCAACTTATACATAAGACCCCCCAGTGAGACCGCTTCTATGTAGAAGTTCGATATGACGCTGACGAGAGCCCGTCCCGAGAAAGAATGCTGTTCAAGACCTGGTGGAGCTTGCCTTCGCAGTCGGATATCATCGTTTTTGACCGCCACGCAACGAATCGGTCGGGCCGGACCAGCACGCATCCGTCCTCTGCTACCTCTCTGATCTTGTACCAGTCGCGGTACACGTCGATGTAATCCAGATTCATCCCGATGCCGTACGCGTTGATAGGGATCCCAGTCGCCTTCGTGATATTAGCCGCTGCTTTCTTCCACGCTTGCCCGCCGTGTCCGGTGAAAAGAGAAAAGGCACACTGGCCAGCCAGGTCTTGCGTCGAAGTCAACTTCTGCCTCTTCGCTAGATCTACCCAAGCGTGCGGGAGCCGGTTCCCGGGGTATGTGCTGATGAGAATCTCGACCACGGGGTCACCTTCGAGGACGGGCCGCGGGCCCTTCTCATCGGCGAGATAGATAGCGGAGGACTCGTACCACTGGTTCATACATAGACCCAGGTTATTGCCTTCCTGCTGCTTGCTCTCTAGAGCCTCGTGGAGAAGCCGTCTGCGCTCGTCCCCGGCGGGCGACACTTCCGAAAGCTCGCCGATTATCCGCATGCCTTCCTCTGCGGTCTTGTAAGTCACTCCGCCGAGAGCCGTCCAGACTTTCATGTGTCCGTCCATCGCAATGTTAGCCTCGCGCACGATCGTCTCGCCGACGGGCTGGCGTTCCGCGCTGTATGTTTCCAGGAGCTTCGGGCCTGCGAGGCCTTTAGCGACGTAGGCCACTTTCCACTAGACGGATATATCAGTATTGTAGTGAGTAGGTAACCAAGACAGCGGCGTTGTATGAGATGAATATCGCTGAGTCGTTGTATTATCGGGTATAATACTCACGGCCAGGTTATATGCGTCCTGTAGACAAGTGTTACTGCCGTTTCCGTGCGGCGGCGGGTGGCGGTGGGCCGCATCGCCTAATATGAAGGCATTTCTTCCGCTGACGGAGTACCGCTCAGCCGTAGCGTCCAGGACGTTCCAGGGATCTATCTTCTGGATCTCTACTTTTATTGAATCGTCCCCGATACACTTGTGGATTAAATCGATGAGTTCCGGGCTCTGTATTGTCATATCCCGGAAGCGGTTGTGTTCCGGGGCGAAGGTGCAGACCAGCATCCATTTCTTCCACGGCCGGACTAGTCGCATGACCGGAGCCATCCCGATGAAGTTATCGGGTTGGATGAAAACGTGCAGCCCTGCGAACCGCTCCGGCGTCATTAGGTGGCCGATATCAGCGGTGAAGATGATGTTGCAGGCAACGCCGGCCTGTGGTTTCTCTTGGAACTTGATCCCGGTGACCTCTGCTACCTTGCTGTGCGCGCCGTCTGCGCCGAAGACGTACTTGGCGCGAATCCGGTATTCGGTATGGGAGATGAGGTCACGGACGACGCACATTGATTCGCCGCCGGGAAGCGCGTCGATGCCAATCAACTGTGTAGAGAAGCGAAACTGGAACCCGCTGGTCGAGGCGTAGCGAACTAGAATAGGCTCCAGGTGAGACTGGGGGAGATCTAGATACTCGCATGGAGAGGCCCTCGCCAGCTCTCCCTATCACTTTTAGTCAGCTCTGTTGAATTTGGTCATATCGAAAGGGGCACACTTTGGCCTTTGGAGACGAGCCCCATGTTTGCACCTTGCCGTATTCTTCGCCAAGCATGCTTCGTGCCCACCGAAACGATTGGAACATCTCCCCGCGAGTCGCGTGATCCATACCATCCTTGTCAAGGCCGATATCCCGAAGGGTTTCTGAACATCGTCAGTATCGCATTCCTTTTCCTTTGTGGGGACCGCTGTATACCGAGCGCGAAAGGATTGACTAGGTGGGCTCTTGGAGAGTCGGCGGTACCAGGGGTTCGGGCGATAACCAGTCCCTTCAGACCTGTATATCGACATAATGGTTAGAATTGTAGCATTCTACACATTGGCGGTATTTTACCATTTTGCGCCATGAACGACGCAAGCCCGGCACCCGCTGGGCCGGCGCCGACGATCAGATAGTCGACGGTGATACACTCGGTAGCGCCACCCATTCTCGGAACAACAAAACAATGGCACCTTTTTATCACTTGGTTAGCCAGACGTGGTAAGTCAATCTCTCTGGCTTGACCCGTTCTTTTATGCGATTGCCTCGACCGTCATCAGGGTGGCTGCTTAACAAAGCTTCGAACGCTTCTGACAAATGCCCATGGGTTGGCCTTGACTCGCTGTGAGCAGCTCTCCTCGTAAGAACTTCGTCAGCCGAGCGACAAGGCCAATGATCTAGACTTGGAAAGCCGGGACCTCCTAGTAAGCCAGTTAGCCCGATATTGGGACCAGCAGGCGGGCAATGGCCATGATATCCCCGCACATTAGGCATGGCGGTAGATACCAGTCTGCCAGACGGGTGGTTTTGTAACGTCGTAGGTTGTCTCGGACTGAACTCTTGCAGGCTGTGGACCTACATAGTGTATATCAACGTTTAGCGACGCGACTAATAATAGGTAGGTCGCCGCCATCGATCAACGGGCCCGGGGAAGAGTGTGGTGGGGGAAGCCGGAGGTTGGGTCGTTTGGATCGCCTACGAACATCATGGATGGTTTCACATTGGGTTGATCGGTGCCATAGTCTAAGGGCAGGACGGGCACTTTGTCCTGTGTCTATACCGACGAGTCCGCGAATTACAATGGGTCAGATAAGAAGCAGAAAATAAGATATCTCTCGCGGGGTCGCATACCTATTACTGTTCTATCTATAGCTCTGCCTTAATCTATACAATTACCTGACAGCTGGGGCGACGACTTCATCATGACGTAAAGTCAAGGGACTATGTGCTGGTAGCGGTTACGAACTCGGAAGTTGGAACAGCTGCGGGATCCCCTCGGATTGAGCTTTGAGCGCCTAATCAATCACGAAGCTAAATAGTTAGAAAATTACCACAGCTATTCCCCATCCGGAATCATCGCGATTACTCGGTAATTCAGTCATCAACCGTCACCGCGCTTCACGATATCTCATAACCAGATGTCATCACTTGCTTCCTTATTGGCACGCACATCTTTGCTTGGGGTCGACTTTCGTCGCCTAATAATCGGCATCATTGCCATTCCCCACCAACGAGCTGGTTACGAGAGAGGTAAACTGGCCGGCAATTGCAGACGGCCATGGCATCCCCGCAGCTAACAGCGCCGGCATCTCAGCTCTTATGTACGGTACTTTAGACTGAAATTAATCGCGACAAATACCGGATTTTTCGTATGTACTGTAAAGTGAGAACCATATGGAACAAGTGATCAAGAGGATGTCCGCCACACAACACACCGCATGCTATAGGGCCAAATCCAGGATTTGTCAAGGAATAACGCAACCACGGCAAATTGCTAGGTAGTGGAGATAAGAGTAACTAGCTGATCTCGCGGGATAGCGTCGAACAACGGTAAGGAGAAGAGAAGTCATATAATAGAATGCAAAGGCAAGCTATTAGAACGGGCACATAATCCCCCAGGCGCAATGTCCCAGATCCGTACCTAACTGCCTATAGAATTACTAATCCTATACCTACCAACCCCCGGCTTTTTGTACATAGTGCAAGGGGCATGGTCAGGATAGCCTATGAGCTAACAGGCGGAAGGATCACGCCAGGCGTCGGCAAGCTTAACGGGCTAGGAATAACAATTGGGCGATGTCTCTGGAGAACGGGGGGCCAGTCGTGATAGGTACCTATCTATCCATGATCCATCCGGTGACGTTCACACTGCTGCCAATGGGAGGCCATCGGCAAGTTCCCGCGCCCAGCTACGGCTATAGAAGCGCTGGTGGTCTTCGCTAGATCTTCGATTAGACGACGGGTGCGCCACGTGCTGGGCTGATTGGCGGCGATGCGCATGGGAGGGGAGTAAAATCATGTATTCATCGATTTTCGTTGGGGGGTTCTTATTGGATGTGGTTGGTTTCTACTTCCGAGACCTGACCCCATAGGCTCCAAGAGCTGATGCGAGAACCCGAGGACGCGGCTCGGTTGGAGACTTCCTTGGTTTTTTTACCGTTGGGGCTTGCCCTGGAACTCGGATTTTTGGTTTTTGGAGCTGGTTTTCCTTGCTTGTTGTGTGGTTGTCTTGAGGGTCTGTCTGATATTTAGCATCCGTCGCTTTATCCGCCCTTGGGATCTTGTAATCGGTGGACCTTGTCTTGGTGTTCTCGGGTGTGAGATCGAGGGCGGTGCGTGTGTGAAGCATTGAGAACCGGGGTTTTGTATTGAGGTGAGACGGTGAAGAGGAAGCGAAGGATATACGATTTAGTGTAATTTCGGATAATAATCGTAGAGGTTGAATTGATTCTCGGAGGTGGAGAAAATGGGTAGGAAACTTGCTGTCTTTTGACTCGATGTCGAATATTTGTGTGATTTCCTTGGGTGATGGGTGCTTTTGATCCGTAATATCATGGCCTCTTTTCTGATATTTATATCGTTCGGCCTGTTCAAAAATACGATAGTCTCAATCGCCAATGGCAATGCCGTCGGTATCAGCTAGTGCAATTAGTTCGTGAAAGCCCGGTGACATGTTTTTAGTGTACGGTGATGAGTCCGTCATGACTTGAAGTAGTTGTCAGAAGATACGATCGACAGTCTGCATATTAGCTTCCTCATTAACCTAAGTAGTCTTTCCAACCATTTCCATTACAACCCCTTTACCACTCCGGGCCACTTCAAAGCTCATCTCTAGACAGAACACGGTCCAAAACCCGGCGTAGCTTGTGTTCGCTATCCGGAGCCATAGTCTTCGACCGCCAGGCAACGAACCGGTCCGGTCTCACCAGAACACAGCCATCTTCTTCAACCTCTCTGGCCTTGTACCAGTCGCGGTACACGTCGATGTAGTCTAGATTCATACCGATCGCGTAGGTGTTAATCGGGATGCCCGTCTCTTTCGAAATACTCGCCGCCGCCGTCCTCCATGCCTGTCCACGATGTCCTATGAATAGGCAAAAGGCACCGTGACCCGCTAGGTCCTGCGTCGATATCAATTTCCTCCGGGTCGGGATATCCAACCAGGCATGCGGCAGTCGACTGCCAGGGTACGTGCTGATCAGTACGTCGACGACGGGGTCGCCCCGCAAAGTAGGCTTTGAACCAGTCCCCTCCTCGTCGTCTAAATAAACGGCCGAAGACTCATACCATTGGTTCATGCATAGGCCAAGGTTCTCGCATTCTTGCCGTTTCCATTCGAGCGCCTCGTGGAGTTCCTGTCTGCGCTTATCACCTTCGAGGGTTGGCTCAGATAGCCCGGCGATCTTTTTCAGACCCTCTTCTGCGTTGTCGGTGAACTGCCCCAGCAATGTCCAGATCTTGACGTGTGCGTCTAGCTGGATGTTTGCCTCCCGAACAAGCGTTGCACCGACAGGTTGTCGCTCGACACTATATGAGTCCAACAGCTTTTGGCCAGCTAGCCCCTTGGCTACGTATGCCACCTTCCACTGGGACGGTATTAGCGCTGTGTTATGGTGTCACTTAGGATATCGAGGGCACTTACGGCGAGGTTATACGCATCCTGGACGCAAGTGTTGCTGCCATTAGCATGTGCGGGAGGATGGCGATGTGCTGCGTCGCCCAGGATGAAGACATTCTTTCCATCAATGGAGTATTTCTCCGCCACGGCTTCGTGAACACTCCAGGGATCTATCCTCTGAACCTCCACATGGACGGAATCGTCCCCGATAGCCCGGTGGATTAAGTCTACAAGTTCGGGACTCTGCGGTGTAAGGTTTTGGAACCGGTTGTGACCCGCGCCGAAATTACAGACCAGAATCCACTGATTCCACGGTCTGACCATCCGCATGATTGGCACCATACCGGGGAAGTTCTCGGGCTGTATGATGGCGTGAAGACCTGCGTAGCGTTCCCTCGGCACTAGGTGGCCAATATCAGCCTTGAAGATAACGTTGCAGGCAACGCCGCCCTTTGGCTCAACCAGGAAATTTAGTCCCAGGAGCTGGGCTACTTTGCTGCGCGCGCCGTCTGCGCCGAAAACATACTTGGCCCGGACATGGAACTCGTGCTGTGAGATCCGATCGCGAATTGTGCAGAGCGAGCCGCCGGGAACCTCCTCAATGCTGAGGAGCTGCGTAGAGAACCGGAATTGGAACCCGTTCGTTGACGCATATCGCATCAAAACGGGCTCTAAGTACGATTGCGGGAGATCTAAATACTGACATGGCGAAGCCCTTGCTAAATCGCCCTGTTGAGAGAGTTTGGTTTAGTTAGTCTTGCCGGAATTTGCTTTCATCGCCACGAGGTGACGGGCGGCGAATTCGTACCATGCTATTTGGATGTGCACCCCATGCCTGGACCTTGCCGTACTCTTCGCCGATCATACTCCGCGAAAATCGAAATGATTGGAATATCTCGCCCTGGGTAGCATGGCCCTTCGCATCATTTTCGAGGCCGATGTCACGGAGAGTTTCTTGTCAATGATTGTTAGCGCTACGTTCCCAGCGTTCCCGTAGGGCCCCCTGAACTCTGGAGAGGCATGGTAATTTACCGAGAGCGAAGGGATTGAATACGTGAGCTCTTGGGGAGTCGGCGGTTCCTGGGGCTCTGGAAATCACTAATCCTCTGAGACCTGCTGAGATGTTTAGCAATGGAGCACTCCACGTGCGGGGGATGTCTATACCATTCTGAGCTAGGAACGCCGCCAGCGAAGCTCCCGCTGGACCAGCACCAACTACTAGAAAGTCGACGTCGACATCATTGTTCACGAGCGATCCCATTCTGAGAGAAATGTCGATCTTTTATGTGTATGGCTTGTTTTGGGTGATGGTGTTGTTCAAATGTGATGCCTCAGTCACTTTGCTCCTCCTGGATTCACCCTGTCTTTTAATATTCGGTTCTACCATTTGCTTGGGGGCCATGATACCCTGCTCGGTCCATATAGAACATCCTCGTTCAGCACGAGTACAATCTCTGTACTGAGTACAGTACTTACACATTTGTAAGAATTGGATAATACTGTAAAGGACTTATAGCTTTGTCAAAATTGGATAAAGCTGTGAAGTACTCCCAGATTTGTCAGACGGGGATAATACTGTCAGTATGTAATACTTACTAAAAACTGGCAGAGCGTGGGACGGGGCTTATTACTGGGCGGGACGGGCCCCGGATCTGGGCGTCGGAAGTGGGTTAGTCGTCGAATGACGAATTCCTTGGATATGAGAACACCACTGGCAGCCAAGAGCTGCCCGCAGAATGGCACCGGGACGTCCCTGCAGCCAACAATGTGGAGCTGTCCCGTAAAGCCTGGCGACCCTCGAAGCAGCGTTGAATTCATCCATTGCTAGTATCAACGTGGTAGGTGCCGTAGACCCGCCATAGAAAGCTTAACAATGATTACCAAGTCGACGATGAAAACCACCTGGCTATGTAGATAGCTAGCGGATGAGCAATTTCCAGCACTGCAGATCGATCCATCAATTAAATCCGTACCGTTATCGCCGGGAGAAGGCCGAAGACCCTATACATAGTAATACAAGGTGTGAGACATACGTGTAAGCCAAGCCGTTGTTGCGTAGAGAAGTTCCATCGAGAGAGGGACTTGAGAATAGTGTTGTTCGCGAACACCTATGGGAGTTCTAATGGTTGCCGATCTATACTCGACGCGGACGTGTTGGAGGATCAGCACCTCCATCATATCTAGGTCACGATGCTTCCCTTGCATTCGCCCCTCGCTTCCAAGTTCACCACGGCATTCGCCGCAGATAGCGCCCTCTATGATGGGAACCATATGTGGTGTATATCGTTGTGCTGTGTTCTAGTTAGCTGTTTGCATCGCTTTCCTCGTGTGCTTTGCCGTCGCGCACCGGAGTGGCACAGAAGGCACAGATTTTGCGTGGGGGCATAGGTAGCGAACACTTTGCGAGGACGACCTCGTTCATGCCAGGCATGTAAAAGCGAGTGTTGTGCAAGCAAGGATACGGGTTATGCCCGTTGGCGTTCACTATGGGTGGTCAGCGATTGAGGTACATAGCACGCGTGGACTTACGTACCTGTAGTATAGGCAGGATATAGGAGATTGGGTACAGGCAGGTCAGGGCATATCAACCCCTATTGAAGAGGGTATTTTGGAATGCGCCAGCCCAGAGCTTAATGGGCCTGGCATGGCCATCTCCGAGGGGAATGGTTCAGGGACAGGATTGCGCGTGGCCGTGAAAGAGAGAAGTTCGCCGTATTACGTACGGCACGAGCACTAACACGCGCTACCATCACGCTATGCTCTGGGCCACTAGCGAAGGCCGGCCACCCCACCCGGCCGCCCGCTGGAACTCGTCTCGGACGCTCACTAGGCTCCGCTATTGGCCCAATGGCCGGCGCTATCAATGTCGGTAGGAATATCTGCTAATGGTTAGTCCTGCGCGTCTTTACTTTAGATGGTATCCGGTCGAGATACTAGACTCGGGTATACGGAATAGCCTACCTAAAGTAACGCCAGGGAAAGTGACGTTAGTTGCTGCTACATAAATGGGTAGATGATCTGCTACGTCTCCCGAGCTCGCGAGCTCCCGAGGTCCCGAGCTGGGGATATCCCTCCATTTGAGGGTTACTTGCCCAGCCTAGGAAGCGGTGGCGTTTAATAGAAGCACACATTGGTAAAGTAGATAACATGGATAGTGTACCAAATAGTACGGAATACGTGCCTTGTAAAGATCACACCTAACCCAGCTTCAAAGCACCCTCATCGCTGCCGGCAGTCTAAGTCCACCGCTCGCAGGTCGACATCATCCCAGGCTATATGTCATGCACACCATATTAATAGGTAGCTATGCTGATCGTCCTCGGACTGCATTGAGGGGTTGTTTGCCTATCTCTTGGACCAATATTATTTACCGAGTGTGCAGGATGATTTTGGGTATACGACCAACGTTACAACCACAGCCACACGAGAGACGTTGGTTACATTGATCTGGTCGAATGATAATGTCCGAGATTCCGAGAAGCAAGAGCCAGGACCCTCACTCTTAGGACGACATGATTACGGCAGTTTGGGGAATACCAGGGAGGCAACCATTGAGCCGCAATGCGGCGACCGAAGTCCATACCAAAGAAGAAGGTTAAAGCGCAGTTTGAGTCCTAGACAAACGATTCCCACGTGGGTAGATCAATGGAGCTTGGCATCAGCACGAAACTAGATACCTATCTAGTAATGCGATGCAGCCCTAAGGCGCAACAGAGCGACAAGTTTTGTAATCCGGTTTACATGGTACCTACCTACCTATATATAAATGATCATGAGCCACCGCACAATTCGGCCCTGTTGGCCGATAGGTATACACCAGCCGACCAACTGCTGCCCACTGTCCATGACCGATCACCTTTGTTCAGCGATTTCGAGGTACCATCCAACAGAAAACGGTCCCGCCGCTGGTAGGAAAGCACCAAATAAGAAAGTGACCGGGGTATTCCGGGGTATTGCGTCGTTCGCTCTGGAGTCTGTTATGTTCAGCAAGGGCTTGGCACCGTGAGATGGAGTCATTACAAGCGACATCACGAAGCGCCCAATTTCCGGGAAAATCGGGACTTTGTGTGCCGTGCGCGACACCAAGATCAGGATGGTAATCCTACGCTGAGAGTCGAGCTCGTACATAACTACAACCCACCGTTTCTCGCACAGGCTGATCGGCGATGGCACAGCAGCCTTCCATGAGATGTTGGTAATGATGGGGTTGGTCTGTGAGGGGGGTTGCAGGAGCAAGCTCGCATGATCATGTACTTCGAAGACAGACCAATCAACATATGACAGAGTGGCGCGGAAGAATCCGTCGCACCTGTCTTGCGTGAAAGATCCCTCCTATTCGAGGATTGATAACGGATCTCATGGACATGCATATTATTCGCAACCCTCCGTCTTGGCACCCGACAGCTCAGGGACAGCCTACCGCTAGTTGGACTGAAGTCGTCATGGCTGATATATCGTCCGCTATAATGGATTTAACTCAAATAAACCCACTGACCTGTTTGTCTTCTCCCATAATCGAAGGGTTTCATTAAAGTGTGTTTAGGTTCCTCATGGGAAAGCGTGAAACCAAAATTTATCTGAGAAAAACGGCTATATATACGCATACGGCCGTCGACTCTAGCCCCCTGCTTTTTGTTCCGAGCTGACGGACGGGTAACTACACAGGCCGTGGAATATTCGACAGCCCCTGACGCCGAAGTCATATTAGTAAATCACCCATTCACTTCGAAATTGGAATTCTTACCCAGCAGGCCGTTGGAATCCGAGATCGAAAAGGTTCTCCGGCCTGACCTAGAACAATTTATCATTGTACGTACTATTAACTTATATTCTTCACACAATAGTGCTCTACTAATATCATTGTCTACCTAGGTATATAGCCGGTACCCAAGTCCTGATGGTCAATGGGCACCAGATGCCGTCACACATGGTACACCAACAGCTCTTATTCTCGTCTCTGTAAAAGGCCGGCAATTGACAGCATTCTGCCATAACCAATTACAGCCTGACGTCCTGGCATTGACTGGAAACGACATATATGCTGTACAAGGAACTGTATCTGAAAGTCAGATCAGATCGCATCGGAACTCCTATGTCAGCACGTGCCAAATGCAGTTTCCAGGATCACGGAACTCGTTGTACGCTTCGATGTGTAGCAGTACCGCATTCTCATCGATTACCTGCCCCGGAGCATAGCTAGAGGTCCAGGGACATGCGTGCCATGGCTAAGACATAGCATGCCGTATATCTACCTACGGCTTTTATTATGCGCAGCTAGGTGGCGACGGTTATTGACTGACTGACATATTCGGTACTTCGCGACGTTGAAACAGTGAAGCGGAGTTTTGGCACGTCTGCACTAATGGACCTCCATAGATGTGCTATGGGTGACGGGAATGCCATTTCTGTTTTCTCCCAGTAGTCACAGACTCATAGCTACTAAGCCTGGTTGGTGGTAAGCTCGCAAACCGCGCCTTACCTACCACTCATTTTCCGAAGCCAATTTTCGTGTGGACTATAATGCTCGACGCATTTGATACGGGCTTCTTTAACACGCCGTCATGAGCGAGGAGGCTTACTGCGAACAAACAAAATGGCCTGGCCATGGCCTTGGAGACACAGAAAGAGATATGAGTGATGATATATTAACATCTATCATTGCACCGCAACGCCAAAATGCCCCGAGACAGTTCTTTATCTATTTTTAGGATATATTAATCGATCAGATCGATAGCCTATCGCAGCCCCCCTGAATCCAGTCGGACCGCCCAAAAGCCTCTAATTGGATGTCAAGGATGACTTGGGAAGGCCATCGCGGGAGAGAATGCTGTCAAGGACATGCTGAAGTTTGCCTTCGCAGTCGGCGGGTGCGGTCTTCGACCTCCAAGCGACGAAGCGATCCGGGCGGACTAGGACGCACCCATCGTCCCCGACCTCCCTGATCTTGTACCAGTCACGGTAGATATCAATATAGTCGAGGTTTATCCCGATGCCGTATGTCTTGATGGGAATACCCGTCGCCTTGCTGATCTTGGATGCCGCGGTCCGCCAAGCCGCGCCCCTATGCCCGATAAACAGGCAGAACGCGCCGTGGCCTGCCAGGTCATGGGTGGAAATCAGTTTCCGGCGTGTTGGGATGTCTATCCAGGCGTGAGGCAGTCGGGTGCCGGGGTATGTGCTGATGAGAACTTCGGTGATAGGGTTGCCCACCAAAGCCGGTCGCGGCTCCGTCTCATCAGCCAGGTACACGGCGGAAGAGTCGTACCACTGGTTCATGCTCAGCCCAAGGTTCTCTAGCTCCGGTCGCTTGCCCTCGAAGGCTGCGTGGAGTTGCGCGCGGGCTTTGTCTCCCTCCAGCGTCGGTTCAGATAAGACGGCTATTTGCCTGTCACCTTCCTCTACGGTCGGCGCGAACTGGCCAAGAGAGTGCCAGACCGCTATGTGCTTATCAAATTCCTTGTTTGCTTCGCGTACAAGGGTTGCGCCTACGGGCTGCCGTTCTACGTTGTAGGTTTCTAACAACTTTGGACCGGCTAGGCCCTTAGCCACATAGGCTACTTTCCACTAAGAAGACGTCAGCGTTGTGTGATGTTATCGAAAGTGGTAGGTACTCACGCCCAGGTTATATGAGTCTTGAATGGCAGTATTGCTACCGTTGCCATGCGCAGGGGGGTTTCGGTGCGCTGCGTCGCCCAAGATGAAGGCGTTTCGTCCATCAACGTGATATTTCTCCGCGATAGCCTCATGAACGACCCAATGATCTATTGACTTAATCTCTACGTCTATGGTATCATCTCCGATAGACTGGCGAATCAGGTCGACTAGCTCTTGGCTGTCTGTCGTGTGGTTCTCGAAGCGGTTCGAGTTCGGTCCGAAGCTGCACACGAGCATCCACTGATTCCACGGCCGAATCATCCTCAAAATTGGTACCATTCCAAGGAACTTCTTCGGTTCGATAATCAGGTGGATTCCGGCATAGCGTGCCCTCGGTATCAGGTGAGCGAGGTCGGCTTTGAAGATGATGTTGCAGGCTACACCACCCTGTGGCTGGACTTTGAACTTGATACCAAGGTTTTCGGCTACCTTACTGCGGATGCCATCTGCGCCGAAGACGTACTTGGCGCGGACCTTAAATTCGTGGTTGGAAATAAGATCCCGGATAGTACAAATCGAATCACCACTTCCGGGGACCGCCTCGACGCTGACAAGGTGCGTGGAGAAGCGGAACTTAAACCCGTTGTGCGAGCCGTACCGAACGAGTATGGGCTCTAGATGTGACTGCGGCATGTCTAGATATGTGCATGGAGTAGCCTTCGCTATGTCTCCCTGTTTATCCTGGTTAGCATCATTGATTTTGACGTCTCATATCGAGATATCCATACTAATCTACTTGGGTGTGAACCCCACGCCTGGATCTGGCCGTACTCCTCGCCGACTAGACTCTTGGCCCACCGGAATGACTGAAACAGCTCGCCACGAGTGGCATGGTCGACCGTGTCTTTCTCAAGATCGAGATCGCGAAGAGTCTCTGATCATCAATTCACGGTAAGGATGAGGAATATGTGACGTTTTGGTGAGTGTGGTAGGCATACCTAGGGCAAAGGGATTCAAAAGATGGGCTCTTGGAGATGTAGCAGTGCTTGGTGATCGGGAAATTACCATTCCCTTGAGACCTGTGGATAGTTTGTTTAGCATCTAAACATGACACATGGAACGAGGCGGCGATTGCGTACCATTCTGGCCCAAAAACGCCGCGAGTGAAGCTCCCGCCGGACCAGCACCGACGACTAAATAGTCGATGACGACGTCCTCGCTCTCTGCGAAACTCATTTTCGGAACAGCTTCAATTTAGAGACAATGACTTAGAATCAGGGCGGCTATGGCTTGATGCGGTGGCGGTTCGTAGGATACTGTCTCGATCATCTTGGGATTTCTGTTCCTTTTATCTGCCCGTGAGACATCATTGTGCTCGAGCTCGAACCCAATACCCTTGTACTCCAGTACCTTGTAAGTAGGAAAGGGGGGCGATTTACTGCCATTGTTGTTGTTGTCGTTATTACTTAGTATTGTTGTATCTTACGGGCCTGCAGGCCCTTGTGGCGGAGCCTTATACGGCTGTGTAGGCGTCATGTAAGGCCGCTAGCTTGGGTTATTAGCATCGGATACTTTATCAAACAAGGTAAATTGTGGGATGGTAGGCATGTTGTCGCGAGGGCCTAATATCTTACTAAGTAGGGCGGTCGGAGTCCTTCCAGGCCTCACCATCGCTGGCTCGAGGTATACCAGCTCGTTGGTCATTAGAAATGCTCTTGCTTGTTGGAACAGCAATTTGTATCAAGCATCGTGTGCCCGTAGGACAATTATACCCGTGTGGGTGCTGGGTATTACGGTCGTACTCGTCCTAGCGATTAGGCGGCAAACCTCTTAGACGTCGATTTGTCTGTTGGTCGGTTTGGCCTTCGCATAAGCTAGTGCTGCAACATCTTCTCCCGGTGATTATATCAGACGCGCCCTACAGATAACATCTGGCCCATAACATGTCCTGGGCTTAGTAATATCATCGGCTTTTCCTCAAGCGGCCAATGATTTCGAGGAATTCCCTGGTCTTTACGGTCCGGACTTCACGACACGGATCCACATACACTTATTCAAAGCATTAGGTAGGAAGTCCGCGCACGCTATTATGCTTAGTAGTCGCTGTAGGGAAACTTCGTGCCAACGGTCGTCTGATTGCGTATACCAGTGCCTCAACGGTTGAATAATTGGGTTATCTTCGGTGACGTCTCGTCGTTTCATAGGCCGATCGCTCTACTTAGTAGGTTTCGATTCTCCGTTCTGCATATTCTTGAATACAGTTGCTTGTTGTAGAAGGTATTCTTCTACCCGTTCATTCGCCGTAGGTGTTTCTCCTGGCCGGCCAGCTCAGGTCCGCACTCACTCGATCTCTGGTATGAATCTGGACAATCTTTCTGATCTTTCGGTGTCTCAATACCATCCGACTTCGCGATTCTTTTCTCTTGGTCTTATTGTTCATCATACGGCTTCTTATCGCGAAACTCTTCGTCACGTAACTCTTTTTCCTGAGGCTCATCCCCGCTGGGCACTGTTGTTACTTTAACGCTCTTCATCGCTAGTGTGACTGCTCCCCCGAGCTCGTCAAGTTATCACTGAGTTTCAAATAACGTGGGTCCGAAAAAAAAGAAAAACGGTTTCCCTAATCAATACTCAGGGTTGCACATCGGTCGATCAACCGGCGGTCTGTAGGGTAAAACTTGTAAACTGATGAGACCACTCAGTTGATCAGCTTACTTGAACTGATGCTTGTAAACTGATGAGACCAGTCAATTGATCAGCTTACTTGAACTGACGCTTAGCCGTCGGTTGGACTTCGGTCAAAACTGTAACTTGTCGTTTGGGTTTCTGTGAAAATCGTCAAGGATCTGATGAATATTTTTGTCTCATCAGGCTGGTGGACATTTTGAAGAGGAGGGATTGGGGGTGGGAGACGGTTTGGGGGAGATGGATATACTATATGTCTTGGTGGTAATGTTTAGATAATTTCATGGTGTTTTGGGGCGCATACTACGTTGGTTGGGTTTCCGTAGAACTTGGGACTAGTTCGGGGTCTTAGTATGCGTCAATACCCGGGAAGCCCTCATCCGTATTCATTTTCTAATAGCTGCCGGCCGGCCGACGGAGTCGGTGGTCTTCCCATGGCCGAGAGCCTCAGTCACTGGAAGTTCGAACATCGTAAGAATACGCATGGCTAGTTCTGTGCGTTTGGTTGTTTATAATGGATAACAAGACAAACATTGATATCCTTAGCAGTAGGATCAGTGGCTTCCTTGGCTGGCTTGAAGCTCGGGAACGTAATGAATCCATCGTGATGTGCTGGGTTGCTGTTGTGGTACAAGATGAGTCTTCATCTCCGTTCAATTCACTGATAGACTGTATAGGCGTTTGCTAAGGAAGGGATATTCGGTAACCCTATTTAGATATTTAGCATGCCCAAGATGAGATGGCCTACACTATACGGTTAAATACCGAGGTAGCATTGACAACACACGCATTCCGATTCAGTTTCGTGCGAAAACAAGCCGGTCCTGACAAGTTGGCCACCCTGCCAAGCCCCATGAGGGGCACTGCCGCCTCGATTCCCAAATCCATAGGCAGTAGGGAGGCCGAGCCCCACGTCCCGACACACAGCCTAGCTCCCGTAATTTGAAGATTCGACATAGTAAAACCTCAAGCGGCGAGGTGAGGTAAAAAGGAGTGCAATCAAAGGAACGGGCCGACGGTCCGAAACGTATAGTTGTTTGGTGGCCCACCTAAGGAAGAAACAGAGTCGATGGAGGTTGGCCGAATGCCGTGATTCAGCTGTTGCGATGTCAATGCATACTTCATGGTACTCGCGACTAGTTAACCTAGGACGTTGAGATCGCTGGGTGCGAGACGAGGCCGATATCAACACTGGACTGCCCAAATATCTGTCCCCCCCCGTCTGGGGGCACCACAGCCTGACTAGGAGTCTATGGCCTGAGGGGACTTGTTTGAAGTACATCCGCCTCTAGAGAGACAACACAGAATTCGACCTCGAGCACTGATAAATGAATGATACCACTCAAAGCCTGTAGGGGAGGGGAATCCGAGGAGCAGCATATTCGTACGGATAGAGGCCTAAGTTTGGTAAATGTGAAGAATAAAGGCTTTAAAATTGGTGCTGGTGTCGAACATCGCAGGCAGAATGACAGACTGGGGCGGATTTAGGCCACTCAAGCGCGCGGGTGTACGAAACTTGAAAGGCAACAGACACCTAACCCAGTGCCTTGAGTACATTCGCTAGCTAGTGTACACAGGAATGGCTCCAGAAATCTTGTATACCTGGTATTGCCGGCATCGTCAAGTCGTTCGTCGATTTTCGGGTCGCCTAGAATCCGGCAGGCCGAGTCGTCAGACGCTGTGGTCGTGGGGATTCGACATTGTGGAATTGGTAGTGCTCTTGTAAGGGGTTGGTACACAGCACTTTATAGTAAAGTGATTCATTTGAGTCTACCAGCACTCAATAAAGTAGTACGCTGTATTGGGGGGATACTTCTGGATACCTAGATAGCTGGCGAAGCGAAGGAGGAAAGCGAGGTGTACGGTTATCAAAGCGGTCGGTCCGCCAAGAAAATACTGTAGCAAGTGCAATCACGTGACCGGCACCTATGTGTTGCTTAGTCAGCAGTCCCGTTCCAGCTTCCCACCTGTCCCGGCCTGTCGCGGATCGCAGCACCGAAAATTTGTTTCTTAACTTTAAGTGCATCCATTCCGAATCAACCTTGTAAATTAATTTTCAATCTGACGGGATTTTCTATGGCTCACTGCCTTCAACCACGCGACGACCACTAGATACGGGCGCGAAGATCGCGTTCCCGTGAAGCTAAATGCACCGGTCCGCCGTTCGCCTGGCGCGAACGGAAGCGCCAGCATGGTCTCGAGATCTAACTACCAAATAGTGTGCACCAGCTACACTACCTATAGATCATCGCCCATAGCTACTGCTTGGTTAGGTAGGTCATTCTTACTAGACAACTAATATAGGTTAATTAATGTCTTTAGCATCCAATTATATGGCAGTTATACCGCGTTGCTCGGCCACCTGATCTCCTCAAGCATATCGACAGGGAGTTGGCTATAAGAAAGTTGCGCCCCTGAGTGGACGAGCAATGCTGTGAACACAATGTGACTAAGGGTAGTTAGAGGGTTAACCGCAGTACGCACTATCAGTACTACGCTATATATGCCGCCACATACAGTAACTGGATATATTATGTGTTCCTTATAGGTATCCCTATCCGAGGGCCCAGAGTTGCTCTCTCAAGCGGGTGCATACATCGTTCTGGAACTGTTCGTGACCGGTGCGGACGGCTGCGGAAAACCCCAATTTTCTTTCTGCGCCCCTTTCACTCGGCCAATCCATCTTGATACCTAGCGTCAACTTCATTCGCACTTACCGGTTCACATCAATAGAATACAACTTAACTAACAGCTGTGCTAGCCCGAGCCTCCGAGACATCTCCCGAACATGTGTCGTACGGAGTGCGCAGCGAAGGATCTGTGGGCTTTGTTTAGGTCGAAATCCAAAATGATCACCGGTGACGGTTGAGTACCGCACAGCCAAAGACGAAACTCCGTCCAGCTTCAAAACCGCGAAAACCGAATTCCCGGGGTTGGAGGGAGGCGCGGACATCCTCGCCGCACGTTCTCTGCGAGAAGCCCAAAATGGTGCATCGGTCTATCGAACATGCTAACAGATGCTTCGTGGAGAATTCGCGGATATAACGAATGGCCTGCAAGGTCACCAGGCAATGCGACATCAGGACGTCACTTCTCCAACACACCCCTCGTTTTGGCAACACGAGCCAACGTGACGCCCGACAAATCAAGACGCCACGATATCTGCCGAGATGCACAAGCGTTGTGAATAAGCCCGTCTTATTCGGCAAATGGAAGCGTATTACACTCCATCCCTCGCTTCTTTCTCTCACTTCTTTGTCTATCACTGTCCGAGACTTGGACACCGCGCGGTCTCCGCGTCATGACGGAACCAGCCTTACCTGCGGTCCACTCACACACCAGGTGTTCAATTACTGATATTACCAGATCTTCGCTTGAATCGCTCCATAGGACCAACTTTGTGGGGAATCAGTGTTCGTAATGGGTTTCTCCTCATCTGTAGGTACGGAAAGTCTCTCTATATTGAGCATAGGAGTATATTATGATAACCTCACTGCTACTGAGCCCTGAGCGGAACGGGTAAGCTCTACCGCGCGTTGTCCATATTTGCTTATTCGCAAATATCGGTTCCGTAGACCACAGCGTTGCATTCCATTGCGGGGACACTGGGAGTTGCGGCCGACGATCTCAGACGGGTTCCCGTCCCCCGCATTTCACTCACAGCGAATGCATTAATAGCGTCCATCAGAGCAGCCCGATGGATTCACTTCTGAGGCCGAGTTTCCACCCCCGCATTTCACTAATGCGGTGGGTGGTGTTCGTTAGGCCAGCCTATCCATGTCACGCCTAAGGCTTGTCGTAATTCGAGGTTACTAAGGCAACATGGATGAGCATCCCAACGCCGGGCAACATCCGAGCCTCACCGAGATGATTGCTTTGACGATGAAGCGACGAGTTGCATCTGCTCCGACCCCTGTGTCACATTTAGCCTAGGAGCAGAAGTATTCTCTTGTCCTCGGTTTTCCGGCTTCGTGAGAACGATAGAGTTGTAGTCCGCCGGGGATTGTAAATTGATTTACTCGGATGACACGCGCATTCCGAGGTTTCGGCCTTGGTATTCTGACTCAGTATCAAAGAAGCCAGGATGTTGAAGATTATATATACTAGACGGGACAGCTAACGCGGGAGTCCGGGAGTGACAGAACCCTCATATCACTCAGGTATGCTCGTCTACTTGGTGTCATTACAGTCCGATTCTATTCGCCCAGTTCCTGTTCGATCAACGCATCCCCCATCTCAAATCAGTTAAGCCCCTTGTCATCAGCGCGTCACACGGCGCAGTGCTCTCGACCCCTTAGCGGTGCTAATCGACCTAGTCTCATCTTCCCCTCAGGTGTGCTCGACATAGGTGCGTATGGCCTTGCATACTTACTAAACGCGCTGGTTCCGCATCTGTAGCCGATAATCTGCACAGCTGACCCGGGAAACCCAAATGAAGGCAAGCTGCCATGTCAGAAACACTCATTCTTTTCCCCGGGTGGCCTTGGTGTGTGCGTGTTGGTTGCCAAGGGGGAGAACCGCCATGGAATGCAGAACCCCCCCCTCCTCCCCGGCTCTTAGCAAGCTCGTAGCTATAGGAAGGTTACATCTGAGCTACCCCATGATACTGATCGTAGGCTGGAATTAGACTTCGAAAGAGGGGTTTCACAAAAGTTCCGTGGATCCCGACTTTTCTTGGATACAGGTCCGTGGATCAGTGAATCCTTTGTTGGCGGCTTCTATGGGGGACGCCGAGCTCGAGTAGGTGCGTTCCGTAGCAGAGGGCCGGTCAATTGTCTCGGATCCCCTCTCGCTTGGATGTTTGCTGTTGCGGGGAATCCATGACCTGGCGGGTTATAAATAAAACCCACGTTCACCCCGGGAAAGTTGATTGCTGTGCTTTCCAATCAAACCCAGCAGGATCAGGTCAGAAAAAAATATCACGAATATGAGTCCTTTGCCAGAGGAGTTCGATATCATTGTCTGTGGTGGTGGGAGTTGCGGATGTGTTGTTGCGGGCCGGTATGTCTTGAGCCGTTATCGATGACCTTTTTGCGCTCGCCATGCTGACTGGCACAGGCTCGCCAACTTGGACCACAACCTCAAGGTCCTCCTCATTGAGGCTGGCGAGAGCAACTTGAATAACCCATGGGTCTTCCGACCCGGGGTTTACCCCCGGAACATGAAGATTGATTCGAAGACGGCGTCGTTCTATGAGTCTCGCCCATCCAAGTGGCTTGCCGGCAGGAAGGCCGTCGTGCCTTGCGCACACGTCCTCGGAGGTGGCTCTTCGATCAACTTTCTGGTCGGTATTATTCGCTGACGTTGCTATGCGGCAAGCTGATTTGGTTTAGATGTACACTCGTGCTTCGGCTTCGGATTACGATGACTTCCAGGCCAAGGGCTGGACGACTAAGGAGCTTCTTCCTCTCATGAAGAAGCATGAGACGTATCAACGGGCCTGCCACAACAAGTATGAGTTCCTCATATACGCACGAATGCAATTGGCTAACCAATCCAGGGATCTTCACGGATTCGAGGGCCCTATCAAGGTTTCTTTCGGAAATTAGTAAGCCGAATCCATCAACGGAGAATTGCTCTTCAGACTAGGCGAGCTAACGTTTCCCAGCACATATCCCATTAAAGACGATTTCTTGCGTGCCGCGGAGTCTCAGGATATCCCCTTCGTTGATGACCTCGAGGACTTGAGCACTGGTCATGGTGCGGAGCATTGGTTGAAGTGGATCAACCGCGATGTAAGTAATTCGGAGCCGATATTGGCAATGAAGCTTTACTGACCCGAGGCCCACTTGTAGACCGGCCGTCGCAGCGATAGCGCCCATGCTTACGTCCACTCCACTCGTGCCGTCCACTCCAATCTCTACCTCGCCTGTAACACCAAGGTGGACAAGGTTATTATGGAAAATGGCCGGGCTGTAGCCGTACAGACTGTGTAAGTCCCCGTTGCAACGCCATTCATCGCTGTCCGGCTCTAACATGCTGCAAGTCCCACCAAGCCTCTTAACCCGAGTCAAGTAAAGCCTAGGATCTTCAAGGCCCGCAAGCAGATAGTTGTCTCCGGAGGTACTCTGTCATCGCCTCTCATTCTCCAGCGATCCGGCATTGGTATGTTAAATCCCGCTAGACTATAAAATGTCCGCTCACATCATTCCAGGTGATGCCGAGAAGCTCCGGAAGGCAGGCGTGGAGCCTATTGTTGACCTTCCGGGTGTTGGTCTCAATTTCCAGGATCATTACCTCACGTTCTCAGTCTTCCGTGCTAAGCCGGAGACCGAAAGTTTCGATGACTTCGTCAGGGGCGTGCCGGAAGTCCAGAAGAGTAAGATTCACCGTTGCTTAGTTGGAGCTATATGCTGACTGTGGTGATAGAGGTGTTCGATCAGTGGGACTTGAAGGGAACGGGGCCCCTCGCCACCAACGGAATCGATGCCGGAGTCAAAGTCCGACCAAATGAGAAGGAACTGAAAGAATTTGAGTCCTGGCCTACCCCGCAGTTCACAGAGGGATGGAAGTCGTACTTCAAGGACAAGCCCGACAAGCCAGTCATGCATTACTCCGTCATTGCCGGATGGTTTGGTGACCATATGCTGATGTGAGTTCCTTCCAATCCCGCGATGAGCAACCTGTTGGACATGATCTGATACTCTCTCCGAACAGGCCCCCCGGAAACTTCTTCACAATGTTCCACTTCCTGGAATACCCATTCTCGCGCGGCTTCACGCACATCAAGTCCGCAGACCCGTACGAATCCCCCGACTTCGACACCGGCTTCATGAATGACGAGCGAGACATGGCCCCCATGGTCTGGGGCTACATCAAATCGCGAGAGACTGCCCGCCGCATGGACGCCTACGCCGGAGAGGTGCAGGCCATGCACCCGTTCTTCGACTACGACTCGCCCGCCCGCGCCAACGACATGGACCTCGAGACGACGAAGCGTTACGCGCTCCCCGGAAACCTGAGCGCCGGTCTCCAGCACGGCAGCTGGAGCGTGTACAACCCCGCTCCGGATAAGACCGCCGGCGCCAACATTCTGAACAGCAATAAGGCGAACGTCAGGGAGGAGTTGAAGTACAGCACTAGCGACATCAAGGCTGTTGAGGAATGGGTCAAGCGACACGTTGAGAGTACCTGGCACTGCCTCGGTGTAAGTCATCTTGATGTATGGCCAAGTGCAGGTTGTTGGCTAACTCCATCTCTAGACGTGCTCGATGGCGCCTAAGGAGGGTAACAGCATTGTCAAGCACGGTGTGCTCGACGAGCGCTTGAACGTCCACGGCGTGAAGGGCCTCAAGGTTGCGGATCTCAGTATCTGCCCCGATAACGTGGGCTGCAACACGTAAGTACACGTCGTTCTCATCCGCCTGCAATTCCGGTCATGCTGAGTGATTTTAGGTACTCGACCGCGCTGCTCATCGGCGAGAAGTGCGCCATGCTCGTCGCTGAGGACCTCGGATACTCCGGTGAGGCACTGGACATGAAGGTCCCGACTTACAACGCGCCTGGCGAGGTCGCGCTGCCCTTCCGTGTCTAACGTGGGCATGAATGACTTGTGGTTTTGATTAGGCTCCGGTGCGAGTTTGGTGCCGGGGTCTTGTTGCTGATCCCAGATTGCCTACATGTACCGCCATCATGGTCTTTTTTTTTTTTTTGAAATACCGGCGATGAATCTATTGTGCATAGTATATACACACCGTAAGCATTAATGTCGTTAATATATGTATGTCGATTGAATAAGTATGAAGTTCGCGGTCAATGAGAAGTGCGTGATTATCTACGGATTATCGACAGGATGTCCCGCGAGCTAGATAATAGACTTATCACAGATGCCGGCTTCCATGGACGACCACGCCATTCTTTTGCGGGTGTGAGCTGTTGGCCGTATCAGTACCCCACAGATGCTAAAAGATATCTAGTGGATTAGTGCACGAGGTCAAAGTTGGCATCGGGAAAAGGGCGACCGGTGTACGTCCGCAGGTAGGCCGTGATAGCACGCCGTGACGGAAGGTCTCCGGACTTCCGGATCGGACGGCTCCGATTCGATTCCAGAGGTTGGTCACAGTGGATATTTTTAACGATATGGCCAGGTATAGTTATAAGGCTTATCTATTTAGCTGAGACGGAATACATTATACGGTACCTACGGAAGTCCGATCTGAAAAGAATGCGCGGCGAAGACCGCGATAACACACGCGGCAGACCCACGCTGGCTTGATAAGACAGCGCCTTATCAACCATGATGACTCCATCTATCTTCGACCCACCCGCCTTTTCCCTTGCGATGTTCTCATACTTTATCTACCCTTCTTGTCCCCCGCATCTCTATTCCCCCATCTTTCCTCAGTATCTTTGGACAGGACATCACATCGCCCGTATCTGCTGCGCCGGCCTGCGGTGCACTCAGGCTCGGGTTGGCACTATGCTGGCTGATCTCCTCAGTCACTGTCTCCAACGATGTTACTACAGGCCCTGTCTATGGAGCACGGAGAGTGACTCTCCCGAATCACCGACGGGTTTGGTCATCCGTTCTACCTGAAAGCCTACGATGAAGCGACGGCGCGGGCTTTGAGCGACCAACAGTTGCATTTCGCCCTGCCAACAGCGCGTGCGCCGATGCTTTCCGAAGCCCTGCTCGATCTCTACCTACAAGGTGGCCCTGGTCTTTTGAAAGGATGCGTCTCGTGATTCACCGGCAGCGAATCGGGTGATGGCGAAATCCTCACCCCGTCGGCCAAGTCAAGTTTTGGCAATACCTAGCTTTGAGCTAAACCGTTCGTGATCCGACTGAAATGGCGGTCTAGGTGGATGTACTCGAGACAATTGACACCAGCCTGCCGCGTTCGAAGCGCTATCGAAGTCCTGTTGGGAGCGTGACGAACGAGCCATGCGTGCCGAAATGATGGTGCATTTTAGGCTAAATGTCGTATTACGGACAGGTTTGCGTTAGAATGAGGGGTTTCTTGGCTGAGGATCGAATGCATGGGTTTCGAGTGGTGCGCTGACTGAGGAAGGTCGCGAGGCCTAGACTAAAGTCCCTCGGCCTGCTGATCATGCGGTGTGGAGGAGCATTTGGGGGCAATGGGGAACGTCGCAATTAGAGACGGAATATTCCGACTGGGGGAGGGGAAGGGTTGATATTCTCCATGATCACGCTGGAAATATCTCACCGAGGTTCTGACCTATCTGCGATCAATTCAGACCTGTTTACTGAGAACGGCATTCCACCGATAGTGTGCAAAACGCAGGTATCATTAACGAATGGCAACAAATCCCGTCGGAGCGTCGCGAGATTCGGAACAAAGCAGGGTCCCCGTTGGAGACAAGCACAGCGAGGCCGTCTTGAGTAAGCCGCCTAAAGCTAACGCGATACTGAATACGACGTCGTTCTTCTCCGCCATGCTGACCCAGGATCATAGCACCCGAACACTCAGAAACACCGCCAAAACCATCGTTCGAGATTCCCTTCCCTCGCAACGATTATTTTGTCGAGCGCAAGGCCATTCTTGATCAATTACGCCGAACATGCGTAGGACCAGGCTCGCGGGCGGCCCTCGTGGGACCAGGGGGCGCGGGAAAATCCCAGCTAGCCGTTGAACACGCGTACAGGGTGCGAGATATATTCAAAAAGGAAAATCAGGAGATCTGGGTGTTCTGGGTCCATGCGGGCACGCGGGCGCGTGTCGAGGCCGGATTCGAAGCCATCGCAGACGCGGTCGGAATTCCTGGCCGGAACCAGCCTGGCACGAATGTCCTCCAGCTCGTGTACCAGTGGCTACAGGATGAACGGCATGAACCGTGGCTTATGATCTTGGATTGTGCTGATGATGCCAACGTATTCTACGGTACGACTGAAGAGGGGGCGCAAACAGGTACCCCCGGAGAAGAACGAAGAGCGCTATGGACGTATCTTCCACAGAACTCCAACGGCTCTATTCTGATTACGACGAGGGATAAGGAACTAGCTCTGAAGCTTACAGGCCCCGACGAAAGTGTCATCGAGGTCGGGCCGATGGGCCAGGACGACGCCCTTACGCTTTTTGCGGCAAAGCTGGGTTCTCAATATGATAGAGACGACGCAATCAAGCTCGTGGAAACGTTGAAGGGCATTCCGCTAGCTATTAGCCAGGCCGCGGCTTACATTCAGCAAACGACGCCTCGTATTTCAGTTGCTGAGTACCTGAACGTATTCCACAAAAGTGAACAAAAGCAGGATGGTGGCGCCGTCCAGCGAGTTGGAGACACATCGAATTCGGTCATGACTACGTGGCAAATGTCATTTGATCACCTACGCTCAACCCGACCGTCCGCGACAGAATTACTGTCGTTGATGAGCTTCTTCGACCGCCAGGGTATTTCGGCATCCTTGCTTCGACCTATCAACAAGACCCAGAGCCCTAACCTTGAGAATCATATAAAGAGCGCTGGTGTGGGTCCCGACGTGTCATTGAATAATGCATTTGACGAAGACGTTACCATACTCAGAAATTACTGTCTAGTCGATGCCAACGAGGTGGGTGACATATTCGAGATACACGGATTGGTCCAGTTGTCTACCAGGAAGTGGCTAGCTGCATCCGGCGAAGCAGAGAGGTTCATGAAGCAGTATATCAGTCGGATGGCCAAGGCGTTTCCAACAGGGGACTCGCGGAACTGGGGAACTTGCCAGAAGCTCTTCCCGCATGTCAAGGGTGCCGTAGAGTATCATCCAGTCGACAGGAACGCTCTAGGGGAGTTGGCGCTGCTTTTGTATAATGGCAGCTGGTACGCCATAGAGCAGAGCAAGTATGACGCCGCGGAAACGATGGCTGAGATATCGCGAGATATACGGAATACGGTATTAGGGCCGGAGCATCCCCTGACGCTGGCGAGTTTGGCAAACATAGCATCTACGTATAGGAACCGGAAGAGATGGGCTGAGGCCGAATCGCTTGAGGTGAAGCTATTGGATGCGAGAAAGAGGGCTCTTGGACCTAGTCATCCAGACACACTGACTAGTATGTCTAATCTGGCGTCGATGTATAAGAAGCAAGGGCGAGGCGAGCAGGCCGAATCACTATTCTCGCAGGTGGTTGAAGCGAGGAAGAAGTCGTTAGGGCCAGATCACCCCGACACCCTGACTAGTATGGCCAATTTAGGGTCGGTGTATAGGAACCAGGGCCGATTGAAGGAGGCTGAATCGCTATTCACGAAGGTCTTGGATGGGAGGAAGGCCGTCCTGGGAGTAAACCATCCCGACATACTGACCAGCATGGCCAGTCTGGCGTCGACATACTGGGACCAATGGAAATGGAATGAGGCCGAATTTCTCGAAGTCAGGGTGATGGAGGCGAGGAAGAGGGTGCTTGGGCAGGACCATCTGCTGACACTGACAAGTATGGCGAACCTGGCGTCGACCTACAAGAAGCAAAACCGTTGGAACGAGGCTGAATCGTTAGAGGCTGAAGTGGTAAAGATGAGGAAGGCTATACTTGGGATAGAGCATCACTCAACGCTGGCAAGTATAGCGAACCTAGCGTCAACATACAAGAGCCAAAGCCGATGGCGGGATGCGGAGCCGCTAGAGGTACAAGTGATGGAGACGAGGAAGAAAGTCCTCGGACCGGACCACCCCGACACACTGACCAGCATGGCTAACCTAGCGGCGACATACTGGGGCCAACGACAATGGAAAAAAGCCGAGCCCCTGGAGATCGAAGTGATGGAGACTAGGAAGTCGGTACTAGGGCCAGACAACGAATCGACGTTGGTTAGCATGGCCAACCTAGCATCAACCTACAAGAAGCAAGGCCGATGGAAAGAGGCCGAGGCCCTCGACATCCAGGTCGTAGAGACGAGGAAGAGGGTGCTGGGGCCGACCCATCTCGACACCCTGACCAGCATGGCGAATCTAGCGTCAACATACTGGGACCAGAAGCGCTGGACAGACGCAGAGCCCCTGGAGGTGCGGGTGATGGAGACGAGGAAAGTCGTGCTTGGACCGGACCACCCCTCGACGCTGACCAGCATGGCGAACCTCGCGTTCACGTGGAACAGCCAGGGCCGCAACCACGACGCGTTCGAGCTGATCGAGAAGTGCGCCGAGGCGCGCATGCGGGTTCTCGGGCCCTCGCATCCGGATACGCAGTCGTCCGTGTCGACAGCGCGGAGCTGGGGCGTGGCGGAGCGGCAGGCGCAGAAAGGGGGGTGGAAGCACACCGGGAAGAACATGGCTGTTTCTCTCCGTGCTAAACTTCGGAAGTCTGGTTGATGCCCGGATTCTTTACCTAGCCGGGTTGATGAACCCGAACGTTCCATAGGCGTGTTTTTTCTCTGATCGCGGATCACTGGTAACTCAGGATCGCGCAAGGCGAGTATTTGATGGAGTAGGCATTTCCGCGATGTCTGGGATTTCCTACGTACCCCTATCTATCTAGCCATTCTTTACATTCTTGGAGACATTGGGCACCTATTCCTCGGTTGACAGTGAAACCACCTGGGGACTCGATCCCCGTTGATTATCCCATATTGAAATTGATATTCATTCATCTATATCCATCGCGTGCTGGGTCGCTGGCGTTGTGCGGTACGTAGATGTAGATGTAGTTACAGCGCCCGGAGCTGTTACTGCGTTTTTACAGCCCAGAAATACACTTCCGATCTCGGAGTCTTCGTACATATATAAGTAGGCGTGAATGAGACATTTTGTTCAGTACGGCAGTGCGTTTTACCCACACTAGATATGACACCCGACCGGCTGAGGCTACTGGTAATAATCACAGTGAAGCGTCGTCGAGCGCTTATATCCGGCGGGACTAGATAAACCGCGCTGGCAATGCGTGGGTAATGTCGGGTCGGTGTGGGGCTGGGGGGATCCGAGGTTAAAGGACGGGTTCGAATTGAACGGGAGCCGTAGACCGCTATACGTCCACTACAACTTACTCGTAACAATAGACTTATAGCGGCCCGTCTTCTGTATAGGGGTTGACTTATGTGGTTCAATCCCCAGTTTTTACCTCGGTGTCGTCACTATTATCGTGTACTACACGCTAAACAGTTCAGAGCGAGAAAACCTGGGTTTTGGCAGGTTACCCGTTGCGGAATTATCTAGCGTAGGTTGGTTCGGCATAAGGTATTTTTTAGAGTCCGCGGGTTAATAGCTCTCACACGGCTCAGTCATCCCGATACCTACCTACCTACCTTACTGCCGCGGGTGTCGTCGATTCTCAGCACCAGCACGATCTCGAGGAGCTTCTTATTTATTTTTTCGGATGCTTTGACATCCCATTCACGCGATCAAAAAAAAAAAAGAAACCAAAAAGGAAACATCAACATAAACACGAAAATGGCGCGCCCGTTACTCCCCCGACAGGTCATCCGGGCCTGCCTATACAGACGGAACAAGTCCACGACAGCAGCGGAGGCGGCAGAGAGCCTAGTATCCCGCTTCGCGAGCACGACGAGGAAGACAACGCAGCTTCTAGACGGAAACCAGCTCCAGAAGCTCTCGCTGACGCTCCTCCGGAAGGAGATATGGCCCGGTATCGACGTGAGCGCCTCCGCCCCTGTCGACGGGACCCCGGTGCCGCCGGGGTATCACCTGGCGTATTTCACTCCTGCCGGCGTGGAGGCGGAGCTTGGTGAGGACGGTACCGATTCGGTGTTCAATGCGCCCGCGCCGTTTTCTCGGCGGATGTGGGCTGGGGGCCGGATGCGGTGGTTGGGGGACGGGGTTGCGCTGAGGGTTGGGGATGTGGTGGAGGAGCGGACTCGGCTTGTTTCTGCTGTTGCTAAGCGGAGCCGGGATGGTGGGGAGATGGTGCTTGTTGGGGTTGAGAAGGGGTTTTGGGGGCCTAGGGGGTTGGCTGTTGTTGATGAGAGGTGAGTTGGTTTGGAGGGGTTTGGGTTGGGTTGGTGTGAAGCCGGTGCTGATATATGTGAGCAGGTCATGGATCTTCCGGTCCGAATCTACTGCTTCGTCCCCGGCGGCGGAGAAAGCGCTGCGGGATGCTCTTGTGAGATCGCCGTCGGCCGTGAAGGATGTGCCGCAGGACGGAGGTAAGTATCCAACCCTGCCACCTCACCATGTATACCCCGGCTTTCTTGAAGAAAGGAGTACGATTGAGAATAGCACAACGCAAGCTAACCACGGACATTTGTTCCGCCACAACAGCATACCCCCAAAGACACCTCCGCTGGTCCCCGACTGGTCTATTCCGCTTCTCGGCATTGACGTTCAACGGGCACAGGATCCACTACGACTCCCCGTGGACCACGGCCGTCGAGGGCCACCCGGGCTGCGTGGTGCACGGGCCCTTGAATCTGATCAACATGCTGGATTACTGGCGGGATCACTGTGCCGGCCAGGGCCGCCGTGTCAAGGAGATTAGCTACCGGGCTGTTTCGCCGCTTTATGCGGGCGAGACGTATCAGGTTTCTGCTCGGGAATCGGAGGGGAAGGGGGACGGCCTCCGGTGGGATATGCTCGTTGCTCGCGAGGGCCGGGCTTGTATGACCGGGGATATTTCTGGAGAGGTTAATTAGATTGTTGAAATAGATCGGGCCACTATTTGATCTCTTGGCTTTTTGCCTGCGTACTAATTTCTGCGTGATTTTCTTGATGTGATGACGGTGAATTGGGCTGCAGCTTGCTGGTAGGCCGAGGACTCGGAACTGTTTGGTTTCTTTCTGTCCTTCATGATGCATCGAGGACTTTGCCTCATAGAATTTGTGATAGAAGGTCGAGGGCTTCACGCTAGCCGAATGCTTCTGTAGATGGGTATTCTCTCTAACGGGCGTGGACAGTCTACCGGACTCCTGCTGTAAGGGAGGCGGTCAGGCCGGAGGAAGGATACGGAAACTAGTCGGAGCCGCCGTCAATCGGCCCTCGGGGGACACGCATAAGGTTCGACATCTTCAACTCGGGTGTTATTAAATTTCTCAACTCGGTATCGAAATCCCGAACCTACTTGGAGTAGATCGGAAAGAATAAGGAAGCTCCGTAGCCGATTCTCCGGGCCGTAAGATCGGGGTGGGCCGGCTTCCCGGGCCCTCGTCGTCGGCACCCGGGGCCACGGACACAGTTGTACTGCCGTCGCACCTGTGAAACGAGATATCAAGCTGACCGCATGAGCTGTGATTATTAAACCCCGTTCACCCCCGATACTCAGCATGTAACGCTGCCCGCAAGGTACTTACTCATCCTGCAGGCCGAAACGTCTCCGCTGACCAAGAACCAACTGAAGATCAATAGCCGTACTACAAGGTCGTATTTAAAACGCGGCAGTACAAGTATTAAGTATACGACCTACCCAGGTAATAACTTATATAGTAAGCGCTACGGCGGAGAAGATCGTTCACTGAGATCTTTAGCATTCCCGCGCATGCCGACCTAAGACCTTGGCGGATAGATTTCCGTCTTGGCTGTCTTTCTTGATTTTGCTGTTTATGTGGAGTGAGCGCCATGCCGTTGGTAGACACGTAACTTGTGACGAGCTGACTAGCACATCCTGAGGCTTTTTACTGTTGGCGATGTTACATCATCCCACCCCTTTTCCCTTGGTGGTTTGGTGATACTGTCCACGGGTTGACAACATCCCCGGCGCCACTTACTCCGCATTGGTTAATCAAATCAGGCCACTGGAAAAGCCGTTTCCATGGGATTTCTTCGTGGCTAGGGTTGGTGGCAAGCACATCCCCGTTTCCCGTGGTCAAGGGCTTTTGCGGCAACATCAACCTGACGGGGCTACCCGGGCTGAACTACCACCGAAGCCGCCATTAAACTGTGAGGCGTCACAAGCACCGTTGAGATTATAGCTGCGTCGGCGAATTCCTATTCGCTCCGATCTGTGTGGCCTAGGGTATCACATTCGATAGTAAGGATGGAAGCGTTTATCTGGAGCCGTTGAGTGCCATCTAATGTATGTAGGTATTGAAATACCAGACTAGAATAGGAGGCGGTGGCCGTCACCATTAAATTAATTGGCTTTAACAGCACGCAGCGGCTTGGTCAGGATGAAGCATTGAGGAATTATTCACACACTGGCAAAAGCAGAAACGTTGCGCGAAGCTCACTTCCTTTGAAAACCTACCGGCGCAGGGGTATGATAAGTGCGCGCCTCTCTGAAGAGCTGGCGGTATGGCCCTAGATGCTACAGCACGTGAAATTCATATTGACTGGTGCTGAATCGGTTGCTGTGTCTCTCAAGTCGGTTAACAGAGGCACGACCCTCTAATAATATGAGGAATGACCAAGCGATACTGTAAGTCAAGCAATGAAATAATAAGTACGTTACAAGGCTCCTATAGCCATGGTGTCCTGGGGGCACACATACTGGCATATCACCACCCGGTCATAGAGCATCCGTATTTTGCAGTCGACTAGACCGCTCCTCTCTGCACTTTGCGATGCAGGGTGTAGGCAGTGGGAGACTCTGTTGACCCCAAATCCGTATAAGCATAGGTTGCCGCCATAGGCAGCATTTCAACAGGGGTAGTAGACACAGCGATATACGCCCGTTCTGGCTTTCACGTGTGTCCCAGAGTGAACGACATCGTATTCTGCGGTTCACGTGAAGATTGTCGATATTGTTCTTGAAGCCGCCGCTGGCTCCTAAGTCAAGGACGAAAGAACCCATAAAGGGGTTGCATCGCAGTAGCTTCAAGTGAGTTGATGACTCAAATCCAACTCGCCAAGTCTGGGCACATTAATAATTGAGGGAAATTCCTCGATCGCTGAGGGATTTAAAGAAGTGTGTGGGCCTAATGTAGGTACCTACATACCGCCAATTGATGGGTTGATTTATACGACGCAGCGGCTATCGGTGAATGCCAGCGGGCCGTGTATACTTGCCCTTTACAGACTCCTAGGTAGTCTAGTAGATATGAGAAAGACTTGGCTTTTTGGCGTCCGTCTGTATGCTCGCAGATTCGTTGTTTTCTTCGCTTACTCCTTTATCGCGAAGTCCGGCTGGAACTTGGAAGTCAGACTCTCGCTGTCCGACGTGATGTGAGCCACATCCAACGTCCACAGGACGGTCTTGACAACAGGAGCAGCTAGAGGAACCTCTCTCGATTGGTGCTGCATGACGAAGAGTCGAATTTGATACAAAAGTGGCTTTTGAGCTGATCAAACTCGCATACGGCTTTAGGACCTGAGGACCGAATCACAAATCTCCATCCGCTGTCAGGGCCACAGGTCCTTTACGCCATCTTCGGCTATGAATCGAATCGGTGGCCTGGGATGTTTGTATCTGCTCAACGTGGCCATTCAATAATCCTGCATCTCATAACTGATCAAGAGATTGATCTAAGTGGTCGTGGCGATATCGTCCATTGACCCCTCGGCAAGTTCGAATCTAGGTATGCGCATCACGCGACCCTTGACAAGCAAGGCCTTGCGCACACTGGAGCGGAGCGTGTCGTATCGCACGAGCATAGAGATTCCTTGAGAGTTTGGGTCTTGGCTGTGCGCTTCTGTTCTTGTGCCGTGATGTTGTGGTATATAAAGATCTTCGACGGATCCAGCGATGAGTTCTGGGTCAGGTGCGCACGGGAGCTCTGAGGTAACTGTTGATTCACACTTCGTGAATGGGGCTGTGATCTCGGGCCACAAGCTTGCAATAAAGGTGCTACCTGGTTAAGGCGTGTGCTCGCATGTTCGGGTAAACAAACAAGTTTGGGTGATACTGTCGTAGGTACCGAGCGAAGCAGCGTTGAGGTCGGTACGGAATACAGCGGTCCTAATTAGTACGATCGGAATACATAGAGGACGGCCGTCGGGCGGCTCGGGCGGCTATCGTTGTTATCCATGCCCGCCAAGCCGGTTGACGTACCGCCGGATCCCTGCTAGCCTTTCTCTTAGTTTTTTCGTCGCCGGAAACGGAGATTGCCAAGACCAACTCCCACACACTGTGAGATACCTGGCGAGTTGAAGTTGACAGTTGACTGTCGATAGAGTCACTTGAGTCTTGTCCACCTAGTCGTTCCACAATGAATCTTATATACGAAGAACGCGTTCGGAATGGTGGCGAGTCCAGCAGCCAGGCGGGTAGGTGCATCGATAGATCCCGAGGCTCTGGAAATGTCTTACACGACGTATGATGAAATACCCGGGATGCAAGACGCCATAGACAGCACGTCTCGTTTCTCTTCATGACGTGATATCCAGCTTGTATAGAGTCATCGAGAGAACAACCTGCTGGCCAATTTACTTGCAACGGGCTGCCTACCGGAACTTCTCATGCCTGAGGACCACACGTGGCCTGACTTCGAATGAACTCGCACACTCTTACCGTATTGCCGATGTAGACGGAACCGTTGGTACATCGCATGTAGGGAGGTCGCATCATCCGTCGCTATATGGTGCTAGGTGCTACAGTCTGTATGCCTACCTACTCCATCCATCTCCATCCACGATGTGCCTGAGAATGTAACGCCTCCCATTTCGGTGCTAGAAACGATGTCCAACAGCGTCCAAACCCCCACCTCGAAGTGATAGCGGGACGAGTACCGGGTACTTGTGCTGCCGGCACAATAGAGAGCATCGCCCGGTACCAGTACGGGCATTACTATCGAATCCAGAGGTGCCCCGCCGACGATTCTAATCCCAGCACATGGCCGCTAACTAAGGCATCTAGCACACCCTAGCATCAATCTACGACAGGGGGGGTGTTCGCGACGGGGGGGCGATAGTGTGTGCGCTAGGGGAGCCCGTGCTAGGCGTTAGGGGGAGGCAACCACTGTAACTCCCTAACGTGCACTGCCCACTGCCCACTGTCTACCCGCCGCATCTCGTACCGCACGCCACCACGACTCCCCTACCACTCACTGTACGTACCCGTAACACTGGCTATAGCACGCCTGCCATTACTTACAGGCACCTGCTGGTAATCGATCCCCGCCAATGATTCTCTTCTCTCTCCCGTCTATTCATCCCCCTACCTCAGAGACTAACCCCCGTTCTCTTTTTTTTCCCAACAACCGACTGACTATTTCGTTGTGCGTGCGATTGCACCATCCGCATCGTTCCCCGCCCCATTCCTCCAGACTACAAACTATCATACAGTCACCCGGTCCGATGCCGTTTACGACGCCATTGCAAAGCGGGAACTGCATCAGCCGGCACCGGGAGTAGCGACGCTTAGCACGCGATAGCCTGCTGCCGTATAAGAGGCATGGACATGGAACACATGAGTGTTCAGGTGGCGGCAGCGGATACGGCGGCCGAGGTTGCGGCTGAGGCTGCCGCCGCCGATCCTGCCAACAGACCCGCCAAGAAGACAAGCCAGACCTGCTCGACCTGCCGTCTGCGCAAGGTGCGGTGCGATGGCCGACGGGATATCTGCCAGAACTGCGAACGGCTCGGCTTCACGTGCTCTTTCCAGGACACGGGGTCGCCACACCCCGACAGCGACAGCATGAACGGCTTCAGTCTGCCCCGTCGACGAGTGAGACTGGCCTGTACGAACTGCCATTCGAGAAAAGCACGATGTACTGGGGAGACCCCAAAATGCGCGCGATGCCAGTCCCAGGGCATAGAGTGTATCTACCGGCCCACGAAACGGTCTGCCGGTGTCAACGGCACCCCCGCCAGCAACCAGCACGGCACCACAGACTCGGAGCATGAGTCGGTTGCGTCTGAGCCTCCGGAGAAGCGAACCATGGTACAAAAGGACCACCAGGGCTCGCATCACGGCCACAGCCGTAGCCCTGATCACCAGAACGTCGACACCCCTGCACCCCAGCTCGCCAAGAGGTTTGGCCACGACCCGTACGTGACGCGCCATCATACTGTTCGCTATACACAAAGGCTAATGTGGAGGATATCAGACTCATATATCCAGACGAAAGTCTGATTCACCGTACCTTCAACAACTATTTCCGCCATGTACATCACGTTCCAGTCTTCTCGTTTCTCCACCGGGCCTCGCTCATGCAACGTTTCCATGCCGGCATGATGGACAGAGCCCTTCTACTCGCCCTTGTAGGCGTTACTTCGTTGCTCACCGACCTGGGCCCGGGCATGCGCGAGTATGGTGCCAGATGCATAGACGAGTGCCAGAATATGGTCCTACAAGACCTCGAGAATCCCTCCACCATCAAGATCCAGGCCCTTGTGCTTGTTATGAAGCACCGTATACTCTCCCGGCGGTTCACGAGTGCCTTTATGCTTGCCGCTATGGCCGCACGTTTCGCCTACGCGCTAAGACTTAACTATGAAAACCCGAGTTTGTGCTTCCTAGCTAGGGAATCTAGGCGAAGGCTTATGTGGGCCTTTTTAACAATTGATTCGGGGGTCAACGGTGGACAGGCTGATTTCACTCTACTATCTGCCGACTCCTTGCATATTCAGTTGCCTTGCAATGAGCGCAACTTCGAGTTTGATCTCCCACAAGTGACCGGCCATCTGCGGCCACTTCCTGCTCAACCATTTCCCGACGACGTGGGCTCTTTAGCCTTACATGTACGGCTTTTGTGGATGAGGAGCCGAGTGTCTTATTGCACCAAAAATGTCCTCAATATGCCCGAGTCCGAAGTCGTCCAGCTGCCTCAGGTGATCAAGGTCCTCACACAAGAGCTGGATACTTTCAACGACCATCTACCCGCGTCGTTCAAATTTTCCGAGAGCAACCTGCAATTGCGGGCCTACTCCCCCCGTTTGTGTGTTTATATCATGATCCACGTTTGGTGGCGACAATGTCACTGCGACCTCTACCGAATCGTATTGAGTGGTCTGAAAGAGGCACTTCCGAGGTCCAGTGTCAATCGTCTCGAACCCCAATTTGTGGCTTACTGCGCGCGCCAATGTTTCGAGCACGCCATTGCCATGGTTGAAATTTTCAGACTCACTCTTGCTCTGGACGGCGGACTTCCGGTCACCGATCTTGACCTCTCCGTATGTGCGTACCAGTGCGCCCGAATGCTCTATTTTGCCTTTCAAAAGTACAGAGGCGAGTTGCGGTTGACTGCAGATCAAGTAATTGAGCATGGAAATCGCTGTTTGCAAATCGCCAGAGCGATGAATCATGTCCCCGCTGGCGCTGCAATTGTAAGCTCACGTCCCCATATGTCATTCCACAAACGTATTAACAACGCGGATCTTTATAGGTTTCCGATCTCGAAAAACTTATCTCCCGAGGTCTCATATCAAGTACTAGTCCAAGCCGGCCAGAGACGCCTGACGTTGGCGGCGCTAGCGCTCTATCCCAACGGCGCCTGTCACGCCAAGTCCTCAACCATGATCAACCGATAAATCCCTTGGAGGGTGAAGTAACCATGGTCCCTATGCCATCACCCGCGGGAAATCTGTCGTCACCCCGGGTCACCAACAATATTGCGATACCTACACCAGTGTCCACCGCCACAACCGTCCCATTGCAGCCCCGCCGCGACCCGCCCTTTTCAGATCTTACTGTGAACGATCCAAACATGGCGAGACCGATACTGCCTCCGGTTGTTCCCCCGGACGGCTTGGATAATAACAATGCCTTTGAAGGCGCTATGGACGGTTTTGACTTTGCGCTCGAGTCATATGGCAATACCGGAGTTGACTCTGCCTCGTGGTTCTCACAAGATTGGTTGGGTGCAGACTTTCCGACCATGCCAGTATAATGTGGCCCCCGAAACCGGTACTTCTCGCGAAATCTTACTGGGCACTGGATACCCTTGCTGACGCCAAGCTTTAATTACCAAATCATTCACGCCCTATCCATGACCATTCAGGGACGCCGTGTAGAAAATCTCTACTGTAGGTGGAATCCGGGATGCATGATCAAGTCCGAAGTATCAACTATATCCCGAAATACCCGAAAGCTTCGAGGGACTCCCAGTCATGAATAAGGTCGCGTATCCATGAGGCTATGAAGTGTGCGCTGACTCACTTCAGTAACCAGAAATATCATCTCCGAAAAACTCATCATCTTGAACATTGCTGCAGAATATTGCGGCGTGTTTTACCCCAGAGTCTCTCTACCATCGGAGTCGCGACACGTGAATCAAACTAACGATACACGCAATGGAATAACTCCCGTGCGTTGAAATGCTCCCCGATGAAAAACTCAAAGCTGGCCATGCCTATGTCCTGGGAACACGATATTTTCTAGTTGGCCGAGTCACTGTCCTATGGCCGGGTTAAATTGTCCGTTGAAAGGGACCAGATCGAGCCCTAACCAACACGAACGGCATCCCCCACACAGGAAGTTCACAGCGGCCAGGCGCTATTAGGCGCACTATGACCCGCCAACATAACGGCGAATACGCCGCTATCACTGACAATTCCACTCTCTACTGGCTACTAGCCAAGCTGCGAACGGCGCTGAACATATAACCAAATCAAAGAAACAAAACAATATATACATAGAGGCTATTGGAAAACGGGCCACTTGATGTGTAAGTTGACCGCTCAAGTAGGTATATAGAAGATCTTTAAAACGGGACCGGCTCGGCGCGGATGCCGATCCATCTGCAAAAAAATAGACGTACATATCTAGTTCCTCTCGGATCATATTAGAATAGGTATAAAAGGTCACGTGCGCCATGTTTACGTTCCCCAGAGCGTAGGTCTTGAGTCTATCTTGTTGATTATTTGACGCCGGATTGGCAGTTTCTACGTATTCGTTGGTGTTGAGATACCTTTTCTTCCGTGACTTGTTTAGAAGAACGCGGGTTGTTAGATCTTGGTCGGTGATGGTTCTGGGCGTTGTACGTAGAATGACTTGACTTCGATAGAACTGGGATCGGTGACTGGATAGGTACTGTAGAAGGCTATGTGGGCTCCTTCGGGTTTGGGGGGAGTTGGAATTCAATCTTCGGGATTGCACATGGGTACTGGATATCGGGAATACGCGAAAAAAAAGGAAACAGGAAAGGGAAAAGACAGTAGCGGAAAACGTGAATAGACTTACGGGAATGGAGGGGGATGGGGGCAGGGAAGCGAAGCGGGAATGGAATAGGCGAAAAGCGAATGGGATAGCCTATAGGTAGACAGGGAGAACGGTAAAGGGAATAGGATAGAGACGGGAAATGGGGGATTTGCAGAATGGGATGATGGACGGGAAACGGGAATGGACATTCGACGGCGTGGGCAATTTAAAAAAAATAAAAGGTAAAGAAAACAAAAGATGAATGGTAATGAAATGAAAAAAAGGGAATTGGTGATTAGCTAGCGATTGTTTCGATCAATCGACCTCCGGGTTATGAGCCCGGCGCTCTTCCACTGAGCTAGCTAGCTTTTTTTAATGATTTCTTGACTTTTTCCTTGGTTGGGGGTTTGGGTTGTTAGGGATGGTTTTATTTCTTTGCGGGTTTGTGGTTTGTGGGATGTTCGGTTTGGTGGGCGATGATGGGGTGAGTCATTTCATATCGTGGCCGTTGTCGGAGTTGGTTTTTTTTTTTTTTTTCGGATGGGTTGGTAGGTAGTTACGCTTATACGTGCGCACCTTGGTGGTTATCTTGGTGGGCGGGTGTCTTGGCGGCTTGATGGCGCCTGGATGGAATTAGTTTTTTTTTTGCATTTAGCTGTTTATTGACTGGTTGATTTCTACTTTGTTTGATTATTGGGTTGGATGCTCGTGGGATACTTTCATGTTAACTAGCTTTATGTCGTCGGCGCTGTAGTGTCTACATATTTGCCTGTGTTAAAGAGCGGCATGTCTTATAGGCACTTAATCATAGAAGAGACGTCTTGGAGGCGAACCGCTGGGCAGGCAACCCTAGTAAGGAGGGTAGCATCGACAGTATCAAGAGGATCACGAATGATGTCAGTGTTACCGACGGGATGGCGGGCGGAATCTCTATCGTCGACCCCTGCAGTATTTCCTATGCTTGGCTATTCTGGATCTTCCATGTCCGGCAATTGAGTCCTTCTGTTGTGGAAACATCCCTCGTACTTTTGACGGGGTATTAGAATGACTCACCCCGGGGTTACGGAATACAACCTGTTCCGGGAGCTGGTGATAACGGCTTGCATGGTTACCAAGGTGCTCAGTCAGCTTTCAGTCATGTTGCGACTCCCGAATACTGTAGTATCAGACAAGTTAGCATACCTATTCCCAATCAGAACATCGTAACAACAGAGATGTTGGTTGTTAACAGTTAGCCAACACCGCGCATTCCAACGAACAGCTTGAGTCAACTCAGCGACTAAAAGCTCAAGTTGTGAGTGTAAGTCCATTCAAGACGGAACAACAGCGCGGCTTCTTCCTTACCCGGGTGAAAGGGCCTGCCTACGTCACTAGCATGTAGATAGGCACAGAATGAGCATCGGACGAGGGCGAATCCGATAAAGATCTGCGCACGATCACATTCCCAAAGGGGAACGCACTAGGTTCGAGTAGGTTGGGCGTATCATGCGAGACCGCTTGAGGTCCTCGCTGGTTGGGTCGTCGTTGATGTGGGCGTATTCCAGAGGTGAGCATAGATTTCTAGATGGCGAAACACATAAAACGGGGACAGTATACCTAGACTCGAGGCCCAAAAAATGCGCAAGGTTGATTGGAAAGTCCTCACCTTACTTAGGATAAGAAGTCGAAATATGAACCCAATATCACGAGTCGCAATATGATCTCCTCATGCGTGCGGAAAACGTCCCAGACTAATCCATCCCCATCGCCGGGCAGCGTATCTTCAACATCAGCAAGATCTCGAAGCAATGAAACCCCGACATGATTCTCCGGGGCGCGAGCCCCAACCCTTTATCCGCAGGCAGTTGATAAAAACCCTTGAACCCGCCCTCTCAGATGGTATGATGACCGCTACCATTTCCACGCTATCGAGTAGTGTTGTGACGTTACGCACCTGACCAGCCTGTGGGTTGGGTATGTCGGGCGGAGGCGATTATATATCCCACCAGTCGGCCGGCGCAAGACATTCCACGCCCCCCACACACAGGCACGCGCGTATCTATGGTTCGGAGAACTCATCGTTATCCGCACCAGTAAGTTGGCAGGATGTATCCAGGGCCCCGCAGGAGTTTTCCCTACGACTCTATGATTCGGGGACGGCGTTGATATCCCCACCAGTAGGTTGGCGGCGATGCCAAGATGCCTTATTTACAACCCCGCAAGCTTCCATTCTGCGACTAGGAGGTCTCCGTCGTTGTGCGCGTTAATCAGACCTCGGCTGTCAGAATGCTGTCTATCAATGGCCGGACCCCTCACCTATCGGTATGTAGGTAGGATATAATAGAGCTTAAAGGGCACGCAGGGCGCTGCGGACCCCGTCGAGCCAGAGACGTCTGCAGTTCAAAAGCTGGACCGAGAATAGAAGGTATGCATGAAGTCCCGCTTCCCATAGTGAGGAAATCGCTGACACAGTGATCACGCACAAAGTCTCGCCATGGCCTGGCTTCACGAGATTTCGTTCGGGCCTCGACAGCTTCTCCGGGCCCTTGCCGTCGGCGCCGTCGCGCTGGTCGGCAGTGGTGCTATACGGGCCGACGCGTTAGCGGAGGACTTCGGCCCGGGGTCCACCGCACCCGTGCGCCCATTTCGCCTCGATCAGGTGCGCCTGGGCGATGGTTTGATGCAAGAGAAGCGGGACCGGGTCAAGTCTTTTATCCAAGAATACGACCAGAGGAAATTTCTAGTCCTTTTCAATAACCAGGCCGGCCGGCCTAACCCGGAGGGCGTCACGCCGCCCGGTGGCTGGGAAGATGGCGGGCTCCTAAGTGGCCACTGGACGGGTCACTACATGACCGCTCTTTCACAAGCGTACGCCGACCAGGGTGAGGAGGTTTTCAAGACCAAGCTCGACTGGATGGTTGGTGAGCTGGCTGCCTGCCAGGAAGCCATTACTGCTCGAATGAGCTCGGGGCCCGGTACGGGTAATGCCAGTTGGGTGCCGGTATACCCCGGCTACCTTGGTGCCCTTCCGGAAGACGTGGTCTTACGACTTGGACCCCCTCGTTGGGCGGTGTATGGAGGCGACCCTGACACCAACACCTGGGCGCCTTGGTATACACAGCACAAGATCATGCGAGGGTTGCTAGACGCGTTTTATAACACCAACAACACGCAGGCGCTTAATATCGTGGAGACGATGGCTAACTGGGCTTACCTTGCAATAACCATCGGCGACAAGAATAACCCGGGCTATACAGGCAACTTGACCAGGGACAACCTCAACTACATGTGGGACCTGTACATCGGTGGTGAATACGGCGGTGTTAACGAAGTACTCCCAGAGATCTATCAGTTAACCAATGATTCGAAACACTTACAATCTGCTAAGGCCTTCGACAACCGGGAGTCGCTTTTCGGCGCGACCCTTGACAATGACGACATTTTGGTCGTAAAGGAGAACGAGATACCGGGTCGGCGACGCCCGCAGCAACTGCATGCTAATCAACACGTCCCTCAGTTCGTCGGCTACATGAGAATCTTCGAGCAGGGAGGGGGTCAAGACTACCTTAGCTCGGCGAAGAACTTCTACGACTGGGTGGTACCACACCATCACTTCGCTACCGGCGGCGTCGGCAGCGCGTATCCTGGCAGCGGAGGCGACGGCGAATTGTTCCAGAACCGGGATAACGTCGCTAACGCCATGGTCGGAGATGGCGCCGAGACATGTACGGTGTATAACACGATCAAGCTGGCGCGCAACTTGTTCATGCACGACCATAACGCGACGTACATGGACAACTACGAGCGCGGCTTATTCAACCACATCTCGGCATCGCGAGCTGACACCAACACGAATAGTGACCCTCAGCTCACTTACTTCCAGCCGCTCACTCCGGGTACTCCCCGTTCCTATGGCAATACCGGAACCTGCTGCGGCGGTACCGGAATGGAGAGCCACACGAAGTACCAGGAGACCGTCTACTTTTGGTCGGCCGACGAATCTGCGCTCTGGGTCAATCTGTATATCCCATCCACACTGACTTGGACAGAAAAGGGCTTCGAGGTGAAGCAAGAGACGGCCTTCCCGCGCGCAGACACATCCAAGTTCACCATAACAGGACAAGGCCCGCTGGACGTCAAGCTACGCGTACCGGCGTGGGCCAAGAATGGCTTTAACGTCGCCATCAACGGGCAGGCCCAGACTGACGCGGTGGCGCAACCCGGAAGCTATCTGACGCTGAGCCGAACCTGGAAGACGGGCGACGTGGTCGAGGTAACCATGCCGTTCAGCATCCACATCGAGCGCTCGCTTGACCGCCCAGATACACAGACGATCCTGTGGGGGCCTATCGTGCTGCAACTCCTCGGGAAAACGACCACAGCGAACGACGGCTACTTCGGGCTGTCTCTCTACCAGTATCTGAAGCGGGACGGCAATTACTCGACGGCGGCGGTCAAGCAGACCGGAACCACATCGAACGGTGACCCGATGTTCACGATAACGGATGGCTCCCTGGCGGCGCGGCCATACTACATCTCCGACTCGCAGGCTGTCTCGTCATACTTCCGGCGCATCGAACCGACAGTCGTATTCGGTACGATCGACACGGGCGTGGCGAATCGCATGCGCGACGACGGCCTGCCTAACTACAATGTCCCGGTCCAGGGGATTACTTCGCCAGGCACGGACGGGCCGACGTTCCTGGATTTAGTCTGGGACCAGGCGCCCTTCGCGTCGCACAGCGCGTTCGTGAAATCCGTGACGTCCGTTGCGGACCAGTTCGTGAGTGCCGGGTCATATAACGCGACGGAGCGCGACACGATCGTCACGAAGGCCGGGCAGGCGGAGAAAGAGCTGACGCCGAATTAGAGAAGGCGTGCTTGGATTTCGATTTCCGTTGTCTTATTTGAGTTTTTATATCCATTTTTTTCTTAAGAATTCTCATTTTGCGTCTGTTATGCCGTGTCTTGCAATCTGAAATAAATGATACAAATCGAATGAATATTCCGGAAAGTGTGAACTCGGGTTGCCCAAATTTTTGACGGTCTTCTGAGAGGACTAAACCCCGGAAATAACGTGCTATGGCTTAAATACATATGTTATCGGGATGCCGAGCAATTAAGCCACTTTAGAAGTATATTTATGCCTTTATAGGGGTAGGAACCAAAGGTTCGTATAGCAACGACACAAATCATCCTGTGCTGTTCTCAACTCAAACACAATCAAACACAATCCCAATCCTCGAGCATCATCGAACTGATGCAAGTTGGTAAATTGTACGGAACACACAACTTGCCCGTCGTATTTCTTTACGTAACCACGATGAGATAAGCTGCTCCTAAGGGCGTAGCCAACCGTAGGATTCTCGGCAGGCATCCCTCCTCGCCACTCACACCTATCTAGCCACATAATTCTCCTTACTACGGACTTAGTGAGGACATGCGGTCTTGTTCCTCGCCGTGAAATACGATATCGCTGCGTTGACTATCATCACCAACCGCGAAATGAAGAGTTCCGCGCAACGATATGCGCTCACAACCAACCTCTGACTAAATCCCAGCATCAGCGCTAACAGAAACAGCACAACCTCAACCGCGACAAAGTGCAATTCCTAAGAATAAGGCATGATTCACGGGCTACGGCCCGTGGCGCAATCTCAGCACGGCAGTGTGTCAGACGGGCGCCGTCAGAACCTGGAACTTTGGGATTACATGGTGTGAGGCTTTTGTGGCAGGTCTCATCCCGCCCAAGGCTTTTAACTGAAAAAACAAATTGGGAAAAAATGGTGTAATACCCTTGTAATAAGAACATCGAAGCTACTCGCGGTCGTACATGTTCTCGGCTAGTCCGGCGATCTGCCGAGCGGGCACTACTTTTTAGCAGACGGGTCGGTCGGCTTCGGTTTCGCTAGCTCTCGGATCGCCCAAGCCGGTGAACTTGTCGAATAGACGACGACCGGTTCTGTTACATGATTTTTTTTGTCTTTATGTTATATACTGCGTGTTGGTCGGACTGGGGGCTCGGATGGAGTTGCTTCCGATCACTTTTCAGAGAGCAGAAAATGTGACTGTTTGATCTGTCGATCCGGAACAAGTTACACGCTATGTTCTCTTCGCATAAAAGAGCAGATGTTGCGCGCCCGCGGTATCCTCCACGGAACCAGGACCAGCCGGCGGCGTCTTTGGCAGTACCAACATTACTAACATTCCATCCCAGGGCTTAGCCTCGTTCGTACAGAGTTCGGTACCATCAATGGGAGCATTGGGTATGAAATCGTCCGACATGATATTGATCTCGCGTCAGCGGAGAGGAAATCCATTAGTAAGAGGCATATCTCGCAGGGTAAGCCGCATTCCTGCTGAAGATCGGGATATACAGCAGGAAATCCGCACCTTGCATGGTTCGGGGGATCATAAATTATCCCGTGGGCTTTAATGACGGGGGCTCTAGCCACGAGGCTTTCTCCCATGCTTCGCGAATTACCCGGTTTCCAACTGGTGCCTCGCAGGTCAAGTCGTCTAAGCTGGGAGTGACTCGGTATTTGTCGGGGCCATCTAGGTATCTACTTCCTCCACTCCCCAACAGCGCCGTAAGAGTAATAAACAATCCTACCACAGCCTCGTGTAAGCGACTGTAAAAGGTTCATTGTCATACAAGTCCCCAATAGTCAGACAATACCCAACCACAACATGCCCCCCGGCCAGCATGTGGCACCGATGACAAGCTCGAAACCAGGGCCACAGTCACGGATCTGCTCAAAAGCACGCAAACACCCGCGTGAGACACGTGCGTTGAGCAGAGTGCCAGGGATGGTCGTTGGCACCCTGTTTCTATTTTCTGCTGATATACGTACGTTAGTACCAAATCGGGTAACAGCCTTTATAATCCACCCTCCGACCGTCCGCTTGATTTGTCGCGATGCTCCGTGATGCTCCGCGATGTCCCCAGGCCCGGTGGTCCGTTTGTTCGACGTGATATAAAGCAGGCAGCTCCGTCCGTGAGTTAGCAGTCCGATGATCCAAGTACCTGCCTGCCTTAGAACATTCCGGCAAACCCAATTCTGGTTTACATGGCTAGGACGGAACGACTCTGGAAAGTAATACCTACTCTGATTTCTTTGTCGATTTGCACATGCCGGGTTCATAAAGCAGGATACAACTTACCCCGACACTTGCCCCACACCCCTTGATACGACCACGCTGCTAGGCCTGGTAGTTACATCGCAGGCGACGTCGCCCTACCTATAATTCCTTCCATGGCGACCCCGATGGACCCAAAAGAAGAATCATCACCCTCGACCCTCGAGGCGGGCAGTAGTGGCGATCTAGTGGTCGAAGCCGCGCACCCCGATGGCCACGAGAATGCCAGCAAGGAAGCCAGCGAGGAGACGAACGTAGTAGATTGGGACGGGCCCGATGATCCCAAGAACCCGTACAACTGGCCGAAAGCAAAGCGCCTAGCCCACGTGCTCATCGTGAGCTTCTTCAGTCTCAATGCGTGAGTACAGTTCCCTAAAAGAAGGGGGTGTCCCGATCAACTAACCACCATCCCTCCGCAGCAACCTCGCAGCGACAATGTTCGCGCCGGCCGCGGACCAGCTTGCCACCGATTTCCATTTCACCAGTGCGATCATCCAGGCCTTCACCGTCAGTATCTACCTCCTGGGCTTCGCCGTAGGACCGATCTTTCTCGCGCCGTTGTCCGAGATATACGGGCGACTGATAATCTATCATGCCTGCAACTTCGTGTACATCGCGTTCACGATTGGATGTGCCTTTAGCACCAACGTCGTCATGTTCCTCATCTTCCGCGTCTTGGCTGGCATTGCGGGCTCCGGTCCTATGAGCATCGGGGGCGGCACGGTGGCCGATGTGACGCCGCAGGAGTCGCGCGGAAAAGCTATTGCGCTGTTTGGTGTCGGACCACTCCTTGGACCAGTTTGTGATCCCGACGTCAGAATACGCAAGCGTTCGCTAACTGGGTATGTAGGTTATAGGCCCTATCATCGGTGGCTTCGTCACCCAAGACATCGGATGGCGGTGGACGTTTCGAATCATTCTAATTCTGGTATGTATCCTCCACATTGGACTGTTTATCGTCGGCATGACTCTAATATCTGCGTTAGTCGGGCGTGCTCACTATAGCGACTCTCTTTTTCATGCGGGAGACAAACGCGACTGTCTTGCTGCAGCAAAAGACACGGCGCCTGATCAAAGAGACGGGAAACGAGAAACTCGTTCACAAAGGGGCTACCGACGAGACAGCATCCAAGGTACTCCGTAAAGCCCTCGTCCGCCCGTTGCGGATGTTGTTATTGTCTCCAATAGTTCTTCTCCTTTCGCTCTATGCGGGCGTCGTATTCGGTATCATATTCCTGCTTTTCACGACGTTCTCCCTTGTTTTCGAACAGACCTACGGCTTCAGCCCCGGCATTGCAGGGCTCGCGTACCTCGGGCTTGGTCTAGGCCTCTTTTCTGGGCTACTGCTCTTCGCCTTTCTCAGCGACAAGTTGCTTGGTCAGAAGGAGGGCGCCGCTCTAGCTCGTCCCGAAGAACGCCTGATTCTTATGAAATGGTTCGCGCCAATCGCGCCACTTGGGTGTTTCCTTTACGGCTGGACCGCGCAGGAACATATCCACTGGATCGTCCCCATCATTGGCACGTTCATCGTCGGCCTCGGCTCTTTATTCGTGATCATCCCGACGCAAACGTATCTCGTCGATGCTTTCGGGCCCCAGGCCGCTGCCTCGGCCCTTGGTGCTAACTTGATCATCCGTACCCCCTTTGGTGCGCTTCTTGTGCTTGCTGCGCCGCCGTTGTATGCCAAGCTGGGGCTGGGATGGGGGAATAGCGTGCTTGGGTTCATAGCCCTGGCATTCACGCCGGTGCCTTGGCTGTTTTATCACTACGGTGAGACTTTGAGGAAACGCTTCGTTTTCACGCTATAGATAATACCCACTGCGCATGATTGGGCTTGGAGTGTATGATAATAATTAGAGCACCGTTCACGGGGTAAGGGATGAATATCCGCCTTTCTATTACCTACCGTTACAGGCGGTGGAACGAACTGGTCGGATGGTCGGGATGTGGGATCATGTATATCTATAATCTAACCACTCACTAATACCTGATGATGGGCACTCTGTGTTGGCAGTCGCTGCATACTGAGGTCTTCAGCCACCACGGACAGGCGTTCGTCCAGTCGCGCACCGAATGCCTGTGAGCTCGCATCAAGCCGGGCGAGTATCTTGATCTTTTTACATCGTCAGAAGCTGTGGCACGACGGTATATGAGAGAAGCCAGGGAAATGAAACACTTGCCTTACGGTTGCCATGGCATTTCTTTGGTACAAATGTGCTTGTGGTTACGGACGTGGACGGACGAGCGGGAACATCGAGGGCTAGGAGGCCATCGCGACGATGCCCGCATTCATAACCACGGAACGTGTTTACTTTGTGAACTGGCCTACCATATATCCCGGCCATCCGAGCCCCCTGTCGCCTGAAAAACCCCCCTAGATGTACCCGAACAGGCGGGTGGCCGGCGCGTGCGGCCAGCCGAATATCAGGTAGGTAAGGCCACTGCCCGAAATCGCGCTTCATATGTGGGGCACTTCGCCTTGATTACTCATCTGTCCCATCATTATGGTCCCTTAACTAAATTCTGCCAATGCGCTCCGCCAAAATTTCCATTTGTCAACCCCACCAAACCCGAGTCGCGAAATTCAGAGAGAGGAACCCCACTATCGAACACTTCCAGGTTCCAAATACAACATATACGACAATTATTCGACCGACAAGATGGAAACTATAGAAGATTCCCGGACTGCGCCGGCGAATTCTGAAGATACCAAGCCTGTGGTCGCCGAGACAACACAATTCAAGCCCATACATACATTAATTCTCGATGCCGGGCCCCTCATTAAGAACGACCCGCCCGTGAGCACGCTGCTCGCCCAGGCGCACGAGCTCTATACTCTTCCATCCGTCATATCCGAGATCCGCGATGCCGCTACGCGATCCCGGGTTGAGACAACCCTCCTCCCCTTCTTGAAACTGCGATCGCCTCGAGCCGGGAGCATCAAATTCGTGACGGACTTTGCCCGTCGCACCGGTGACCTTGATGTCCTCAGCAAACCAGATATCCATCTCATGGCGCTGGCCTACGAACTAGAGTGTGAGATGAATGGTGGAGATTGGCGGTTACGGAAGACCCCTGGGCAGAAGGGAGTCAATGGGAAGTCTCCTGCCCAGCTGGAAAGGGAAAAACAAGAAGCATCGAACAATGCTGAAGCAACGGAAGAGGCCGCGATAGAACAGCCGACGAATGCGGGAGTGGAAGAAGTATCGCAAGAAACAGAAGAATCGCCTGAACCGGTAGAGGCCGCAGACCCATCTGCGAGAGCAAATTCGGACGACGCACAGCCTATCACAGAGATCGCGCAAACAATCGAGTCTCTAAGCTTAGAACAGTCAACGACTCCCACAGCAGACTCTGCGACAGAGGATCCTATAATAGACAGTACGAATGTTCAAGAAGAAGAGGGAGAGGAGGACGACGATGACGAAGAAGGCTGGATAACCCCATCAAACCTCAAGAAACACCAAGCCAAAGACCAAACAGCGCCGGCAGAACAACCAGCACAGCGAGTCCTAAAGGTAGCGCTCCTAACATCCGACTACGCCATGCAAAACGTGCTGCTACGCATCAACCTGAACCTAGTCTCGTCGGGCCTAGCCCGCATAACGCACGTGAAGACCTGGGTGCTGCGCTGCCACGGCTGCTTCCAGATCACGCGGGACACGGCGAAGCAGTTCTGCCCGCGCTGCGGCCAGGCGACGCTGACGCGCGTGAGCTGCTCGACGGACCAGGCGGGCAACTTCACCGTGCACCTCAAGAAGAACTTCCAGTGGAACAACCGGGGCAACGTGTACAGCGTGCCGAAGCCGGTGCACGGCACGCCGACCGGCCGGGCGCGCGGGCCCGGCGGCGGGAAGAATGGATGGGGCCGCGACCTTATCTTCGCCGAGGACCAGAAGGAGTACGAGCGGAAGACGGCTGAGCAGAAGAGGTCTCGGCAGCGGGATCTCATGGACGAGGATTACTTGCCTTCTATCCTTAGCGGGAATCGGCAGTCCGGGCCTGGGAGGATACGTGTTGGGGCGGGACGGAATGTTAATTCGAAAAAGAGGTTTTAGGGGTTAGTATTCCGTACAAGTTCGCGGTGAATAAAGTAACTTTGAATGATGCCATGCGTTTACTTGTTCGTTCATTCGTTCTCATTGTGTCTTTATGGTAGGTATTAATATATATTTGCTTTGCCTTGCCTCTCACCACACCCGCTAGCTGCCCTCACCAAACACGCCCTCATCGGATTAGCCTAGAGAAGCGTCGGCGGCTTTGCTTTCCGGTGTATCTAGGTTGCTATCATCACGAGAAACGGGGCTTCTTTGCGGTATCTGCTGTTGGTGTCGTCGGCTATCTGATCCCGACAGGGGTATCACGTTCCATTCCTCATGCGCGCTTGTCACGCCTATTTGCAGTTGTGTTCGTTGTAGTGTTGGGAGGCCTTTTTCCAACATAGGAGTCGTTCCAATGTCTGTACGGTTCGTGTCTCGTTCATTGGCGGGTTGGGTTGTGCTCAATGAGTCTCGGCGATTTTATTCTCTGTACGCGTGTTAGTACCTTGGTGCTTTACCCAGGCAGGAGAATTGAGTGGGTGGTTGTCGCCTCTGTCTCCGTCCCCTGGAATTGATATAACTCGACTGAGAAACGACACTGCTCGATCGTGCGGTGTACTTACTTTGTTGCGTCAACAGGAGGTTGAAGCGCTTCTTCAGCGTCACGCGCTGCCGGGACCATTTGTCGTCGGGCGAGAAACGGGCTGGGTGAGCGGACTTGGTGACGGTGGAATTTAGGACCTTCTTCAAAGTGTAGATCCGCCTGGTTTGGGGAATGTTAGTCTCATGGTGCTTGTCTTCTGATTTTCTCCCGCGAGTTCTTTCTGGTTGGTTGTTTGGATTGGATTCGGAGGCGAGGGTAATCTGGGGGTACTACTGACTTTCCGTTTTCGTCGGGGGTGTACATTAGATGCATTGTGGCGGTTTGTTTCGCGGATTTCGATCTTATGGTTGGGGAAACTCGGGTTGCTGTTGCGATTGAGTTGGGATCGAGATTTGGTTGTTTTGCGGTCGGGTGTTGATGATCTTCGAGTCCAAGTTCGAAGCTTCGAAATTATTTTCTGACTTCAGGTTATGCTATCTCAATGGGGCGTTTCATTGGTGGACTCGGTGTGGGGCTCCCCACAGTTTAATGCAACCTATGAATGCATAACTTTGGGACAGTCGCATATATTTTGGGACAGTCGTGTCAGTTGGTCCAGTTGCACCCAAATGTCCAGCCCGTCGATCTTTCACAACAACAACCTGTAATTGAGGAATAAATGCGTAGAAACCGCGGCCTTTTCATGCGATCTAAACGGAATCATGCTGGCGTGTCAGACTCTCGTCAGTATAATAATCAATCGCCTCATTTTTGAGGCCACAGACGCGGATCACTACCACCACATTAGGGCGAAAATGGCATTCGAAAGCGACAAGTCGGTTGCCTGTTCCACGCCTTGCTGGAATCACCACTTGACAGAAAAGAATTGCATACCGGCAATCTCTACCGTACAAGACTGTCACGTTCCCGGCGGCACAGATATGTGGGCACCCAGTGACTGGCAGCCTCAAGTGAGCCGAGGTTGTGCGGGTATGGGAGACCCTACTCAAGGACGAGGTTTCGTTGATGCGGCGTCCACAAGCAGGGAAAGGATTGGGGCTTACCAGGGGCCTACGTGAGGCTTTGATGATGTGCAAGCTTGTCGTGTACCGATAACCCCAATCACGATGCTAGTCATAATCAACCTACGACCTGTGACAGGAATCATGTATCACCGGGGCAGTATCAGATAATATACTGAATATGCTACGTGTTTTTATCGCAATTCCCCTTCTAAGTCACCAGATACAGAAGACCGGCCGGCGATCCTGCTCATCTATCTAGATTATACAGACATGGCATGATTTCGGCCCTCGTGTGGTACTGGTCTTCCCTACCCGGCACGTCGGTATCATCACGTCGTCTAGATGGCACGAGAGAGCCAACTCGAAATTTATAATATGTCGGTCTGTACCTGAGTCATACGTGATGTTATATGAACGGGTATCACTTGTACGTTCATGGCATAACCCCATATCTAGCGGGAACCCAGCTAACTATAATCATCCCGTCAGGCCGCGTCATAGACTGTTGAGTAATTCTCTCAAGAGCTTTAAACACTTGCTGGCCAGATTGCAATGTTTTGTGGTATACCTACCTGATCTAGTTACATCCGCTTATAAACGAGAGCCCCTATTAAGCAGAGCGGAACTCAGAAATCGTCCTATTATGCTGTTTGCACCTGTCGTCCCGCTCACCTATAACATATACATCTCTCACATGAACGAAAAGGAGCTCACTTATAGGTAGTGTATACTTAAGGGACGAGGTAAGCCCACGACTTCACAGGTAGGGAGGGAAACACTTTATCAGTTCAAGCAGTATTGCTCCCGCTTACGGATACAACAACGTACCACGCCATGGTGCGCTTCATCTCGGACAACCGCGAGGTCAACAAAACCAAGCCGGTTAACATCAGGGTCATCTGCGCAGGGCCACCACGCGCAGCAACAAGTTCCAGTAAGCTAGCTCGTCCACTTTTGTATTCCCCGGGCCGGCTAGGCCGTCTCCCATTCATCCGGCTCTTAACGACTGAACCGCAACAGTGCAAGCCGCTATCGAGCGCCTCGGCTTCGGCCCCTGCTTGCACATGGCACACGTCCTCCCGCATCCAGACCGCGCGAAGCTCTTGCTCAAGGCGGCGCGGGAGCAAGATAAAGAAAAGAGGCAAGAAATGGTTGGCGAGATCATGGCCGGCCACGCCTCCGTAGCCGACCTGCCCGTCATTTTCTTCGCGCACGACCTGATGGACATGTACCCGGATGCCGCCATCGTCCTCAACCAGCGCGCCAGTGCCGCGGTATGGTCCGCGTCTGCCCAGGAGTCATTCGAGTTCTTCTTCTCCTGGCGGTTCTTCCTCGTTGGCCTGCTGTTTCGCGCGGACCGCATGTGGTACGCGTTGAACATTGAGGGCACGCGCTGGTGTGCTCGGAATTATGGGAACCCCGTTGTTTGGAGCACTGATGTGTATGAGGGCCATCGGAAGTGGGTTCTCGCCGAGGCGAAGAGGCGCGGCCGGCCCGTTCTGGAGTTTATGCCGGAGCAGGGCTGGGGTCCCCTTTGCGAGTTCCTTGGCGTTGAGGTCCCGGATGAGCCGTTTCCGAAACTCAATGAAAGGGAGACATTTCAATTTGTTAAGAAGGTTATTATCGTGAAGGGATTATTGAGCTGGGCGGCGTTGGGCGCTGGTGTGTGGGCTAGTTGGAGGTTCGGGCCGCTCGGTATTCGTTTCCTACGGACCATGTTGAAAACATACCTCTAGGTGAGAATTTGAAGCCCATGATACATATTAATACACAATCAATTATCCATCCCGTCTTTTCCACAGTCCCTGTCTCACTCGGGTTTGCGTCTCTTCAGCATTAAGAAACTTGTCGTGGTGCCAGATATATTTTAACAAAAGCTGGCATCGATTCCCCTATAGAGCAGACCAACGATTCAAATTTCGTAACGGTCCCTGCTTATGAGAGGCAGTGACTAAGAGACGTGAGATCTGGAAAAAGTGCCCGGCTTTTCCGTGAGGAAATATTTCATTCTACAACTAGATAGGTACGTTCTGCTCATATTCTGCCTACCATTTCAGTAATCGGAAAACGAATACATAGTATGGGCTACAAAGCATAGCCTTACCGCCTCAAACTGACGTCGATGCCTATATTTAGTTTCTTCATACTCCGGGTCTTCCGGGCTATTTCTAAGTTAAGAACGAGATCCGCTCTTGTTGCCTTATGGGAACTCCGGATGGTGATCGGGATCGGTCTGTCTTCGACGGCTAGCATTTACATCCGAACCGGGAACCATCGGCCGAAACAAACGGGCGGAAAAGCTGTTCGCCAACTATCTATGTTGGCAAGCCTGCCGTGCCACTGACATGCTCAAGTAGCCCCCAGGATCTTCTACGTATGCGTCCCGTTGATTTCAAGGTTGCTGTAGGATATAGCTGTTTTGTGAATACCCGCCGAGCTTTGGCTATTCATGAATCCGTACCTACCTATATCTCCTTAATGGCGGCCGTCCTTCATGGATATTGATGGGCTCTGCTTATTCGAATTCGGTATACGTACATTACTACTGACGCAGATCCGCCCTGATGTGCTGCAGCACAATAAATGAAGATAGCGTAATCCTTGAAGATCCATTGCCATCAAGATACTGGTCATCGCATCTCACGCGACCATCTGGGAATTGATAAGGGTGTCAGAACTCTACAAGGAAAAGAGGCTTAATAGGTTCTTAAGGGAGTCTCGTGATTGTGTATCGTGCCAACGCCTATCCGAATCATAACTCCCAGGTAGACGGTATAATCTATCTACGGCGTTAAACCAATGTTGACGCGACCGTCATAGTTACTGTCCCTATCTTACTGGCGATACGCTCTAGTCGGGGTAAATACTCCCAAAAACCCGTCTCCAGACTTTCCGTCATCTCAGCTCAGCGGAAGATGTTCACGCCTAATTATAGCAAGGGAAACCCCATCTGAAATCAGAGTCCGGATACCTCGCATACAAGAAACAACGGAGGGCATTACATAACACTGTGAACCTTTAAACCCACCACAAACCCCTTTTCTTTGGAATCACGCGATTTCAATCTGGGAAAGGACCGGAAGCTCGTACATTACGTCAAGGCCGTGACGTCAGTAGATCCGACTCGCGTCATCCCTAACACGCGACAAATTTCCTATATATAGCCAGGGTCCGAGACCATTCTCCCCCGCAGAGTAGCGTACGGGGAACGCTAATCGCGGTTTCAAGAGCAACCGGTCGAGTCACGCCAGCGAGCTATCACTACTAGTGCACGGGGTAGGATACGAGATATGGAATCATTTCGCTTTTATTGTCATCCCGTACAACACACGTACCTAGGTAGGTGTAGATATCTGACGATAGCCAATTAGCCCAACCCGATACCGTGCCATATGCCCTGGCCATCCTGACTACGTGCCGTTATTAGAATGTAACGAAGAGAACCGCGGCCAGCCAAGTAAAAAAAGAAATCAGACAGAGATCCGAGGAACGGCGTATTTGAAAACATTCCCCGGGTCGTACTTCTTTTTCAGCATCACGAGTTTCTCGTAGTGAGCGCCGTAGATCTTCCTGTAGTCGGAGTCGTCGTCGCCCAGCAGCGAAACATAGCCCCCCTCAAGCACGTTGCTCGGATCTACTTTCTTGATCTCCGCCATGGCGCTACGCGCCCACTCGGCGCCCTTGGCCTCGAGCTCCGCCACGGGCGTGGTTGCGACGAATTCGCATAGCACGTGCTCTTCTCGGCAGCCGAATATGCTTTCCAGCTTGGGTGCGGTTGGGCGATAAGGATATGCTAGAAGTGAGATACCGCCGCCTGGGAGCAGGTCTATGTATTTGCCGAGGACTTCAAAGGTCTTCGTGGTCTGTTTGCGCACGTTCATGGTGTAGGATCGTCCGTAGGAGCCATAGACGACCATAGTTTCATTGAAGGCCGCGAAGGCCGACACGGTCTTGGGTTCGGGGTTGTTCATGACGCAGGTATTGAAGCCGGCGACCCTGTTGAACCACTTCCTACCTTCTTCGTGATCATCATCAGCCCAGAGTGCCATAACTCCGAACACTTTCCCCATGCCGGGGAACTCCATTCCGAAGAGCTGGAGCACCAGGGCGTTTGGCAGCGGTCCTTCTGCAGTCATTTTGTCGTGACCCTCGACGAAATTCTTCCATACAGCTTTCATGTCGCTTGATTCGTAGACGATGAGGGACGAAAGGAGCTGTGCCGCGTAGAGTTAGCATTTAAGCGAAGCTCACCGTAGAGCTAGATGGTATGAACATACCCCCTTCAACTGATAGACCTTGATTGTCAGCTCGACAATTATACCGAAAGTGCCACCGCCACCCCGGATGCCTTGCAATAAGTCGGGTCCTGCCTCGATCAACTCGCCTTTGGCGTTCACAACTTTGGCACCCACGATCTGATCGACGCCCATGCCGTAGCGTGGCGTGAATGGCCCATAACCGCCGAGAGTAGCCCAGCCGACATAACCAACACTAGCCACTGAGCCTCTGTTCCAGAGACATCAATTATCAGTTTCAGAAACATTTGGTTGTATATTGCTGTCGTGGTGTAAATGCACCACAATGAGAAACAGTGGCGCAAGGCTGGGCACTCACATGGGGGTTACCAGCCCTTTCGAATCCAGCTCCTTAGCTAGATCTCGGACGGAAATGCCGCCGCCTACGGTAGCGGTCTTGCTATCCGCGCTGACTTTGATGGTCTTGATGTCGCGCATATCGATGGACAAGGAGCCTTTTACCTGGCTTCGAGCATTGCAGTCATGGCCACCGCTTCGCACGACAAATTCAACGCCGTTCTTCGTGCAGTACTGTACTAAAGCCTGGACGTGCGCTGCGTTTTGAGGTCGGGCCACAGCGGCGGGCGCGTTTCCATCTCGCTTGACGAAGCATGTCCGGATAACCTCGAAAGTCGAATCGGCAGGTGTAATGATCGGAAGGGCTGGCTGCAGCGTCTTGACGTGCTGCTGTAAAGGGGCGACGAAAGACATCTTGATATCTTAGTCGGGTAACTATGTGCGACTTTCCACTAGCAAAAAGACCAGCGAGTATAATCAAATGCACATTTCAGAGTAAATTGTCGACGAACCCGAGGGCATTCGAGTAATGGCATCGACTTCTTATAGTAACTGACATCGCGGTAGGCTAGTTGGAGATCCTCGTAGCCAAGGGGGGAAAACGCAACGTCATCCCTCCTTGGTCCCCGAAGTCTTGACTCGCGAAACGCCATGCACCGCATAATTACAGTAGCCGGCATCATAGCGGAAATCGAACACGCTTTCTCGGTGGCAAGTGCATTGCCGACTTGCCAAGCCGTATCGTATAATTAAGCATACGGATACTGTCGTCATGATTTCCCTCAAGTCCGTCACGATGGGGGCGTATGTAATTTCTTTCCGTACCGGGCTTGGTTATGGAGGGCCATCAAGACGTAACCGGAATAAATGATTTGGCAGGTAAGTTGCAGATTACACCGTTAGGTATTTCGTAGTTCGTCGCACGTGCACGCCAGTCAGGAATTGACCTGCGCCTCTGCTATACATCGGGTATCTCTACCGGCTCCGTCTGGTTGTCGCCCGACTCTCCCGGGGCAGGCAAGCAACGGCCGATGAAACACAGCAACATGGGAATTGTAGTAGGTCGTGGCTTTTTTGGTGAAGCTTCAACTAGAAATCTTTCTGTCTGTTTCCACTGTTGATCATCCCATGTACATACATAACGGCCATCCGGGGGTGCTGCCTACCTACCTATAATAGGCTATGGTCAATCCTTGTCGCTGTATTTGATAGGCTGCGTGGCCGGCCGACCGAACGGAGTAGTCGGCCGGACAAGTTTTATCCCGATGGCCTATCGTGAAGGCCGGGCCGGCACCTTTGAGCCGAGCGAGAAGTATTTTACTCCCACGAAGGGGCTTCATCACAGAAGGGTTGTTTTATTCATAGCATCCAATAAACATATGTTAGTAGGTGGGTATGCGCTTTCGCGTACTTTTGTCCGACTGGCAGTAACGTTTTTATCCTCTTGTTCGGCCTGCCGCGTTGCTTGGTGACTCGGCCTACTCAAATGTCAGACATAGTTATCAATTGGTAGGGGCTTATAGGTAGACGTGTGAGCTCCCGGACGACCCACGAATAGGTAAGCACGTTAGATACCGTAATTAACAAACACATGCCCGTCCAATTCGGAATTGGCTGTCGTGTTTTCGGTTTCCTTGTTTTCTGGTTTCGGTTTGCCTTTTTTCCACGATCACGAGTGCGCGGGTCACAAGTTGGATGGATAGTGGTTCTCTAACTTTTTTGCATTCGCGGACTTAATGCTATAGGGTGATGTAACAACTCCATCTCTTGGACTTGTACCATGTGGTCGTTGGACATTTGCGTCCTGCCAAAAATTAGAACCTTTCTTGGATCACTGGACTGGTGAGTATTTCCGGCTCGGGAGAGGGGACTCTTTGGAAAGGCGGATATCCATTTACTTAGAGATATCCGGCAAATCCCTTCTTATAGAGCTCGAAAGCGTCGGCGTGGGCGTCAAAAAGTAGAGGTTTTATATTCCTTCCAGCTACCGCTCGGTTACCGCTAGTCCCGATATCTTGCCCGCTAAGTCGGTATCAATATCTGCCGCTGCGTCGTACTTCTCCCAGGCAGGAGGGTTAATTTTCTCGTCACCTCCACGACTCTTGAAATTATAACCGCGGGCACGAGGCCTCGTTCCCGTGCCTGTTGGTAGCTCAGAATCGTAGGTTCTATTGAAATCTTCACAGTCCCTTTCAAATTTGTCGGATTCGGCATGCAGGGAGCCGCGAATGCCGGTGAAGAAGTTGCTGAGAACTTGGTAATTGTGGATTTGTAGGAGCGTCCACCCGAGCATTTCCTTTGCGTGGAGGAGATGGTGTAAGTAGGCCCGGTGGTGTTTTGTGCATGTATAGCATGTGCAGTCCTCTACTAACGGTTTCACGGCCAGCTCGTGGTCGGATGACCACATGTTTGTTCCTAGCGGCCTGATGCCACTGCTTGAACCCAAAGGTGGTGGGAAAGTGAATGATAGTGCTATGCCGGCATCGGACATTGAATTGAGGAATGGCACAGTGAAAAGATCTACCCCTAGTTGGATTTGGCGGAGGATCTCTTGTGGTGTCGCTGCGTAGTCTAGAGAGAGACGGGGCAGAGACACCAAAGACCTGTGATCAGTGAGATCGGGGAGAATATCAACGTCGTAGACTGCTAGCCCTGATAGCTTGGTGGAAAAGTCTTGCTCTAGCTGGCCAACATATTCCCATTGCGTCGCATACGACAACGGCAGAAGCGGTGCAAACACGAACGGGCTTTTTCTGTCGCTGCCCTGGCTGCCTCTCGTCGACGCTCCGCCTAGCTCGAAGAACTCGGCCAACCAGTCTTGGGTCCGTTCAACCATACGGAGCTGACGATTTGAATTGTTGACAGTTGTGTGCCGTTTTGTCCGAGGGAAGGCCGTGGTTTTTGCATAAGTCATGTCCGCCAGCGGAATGACGACGTCTGGCCTTACGGCATCGACGGATTGGCGGTAGGCTTCGTTCGTCAGCTTCTGGAAACCGGTTGATGTGAAGACGGAAATGAAATCATTAGTATTTCCAATGGGTGAATTGATCGCCGAATGTCGCCTTGCGCCTAAGATAGTGAACGTGTGTGAAGGCATGGCGGTAAAGACATGTAGAGCATCTGTATCCTCCAATTTCATCCCCAGGAGCGGGGGAGACTTCTTTTGTTTGGTTGTCTCCATGACTGCGAGTCTCAGGTTAGAGCAGCTCAAATTTCCCCGGCGAAACATTGGTATCGACTTACAGTCTTCAAGAGCGATATACACGCCGCCCACATCCGACCGCCTGCTTAGATTATCAGGGGTTACATGTGGTATGGCGCCTCGCGCGGTGAGGCCTATGAAATTGGGAGTGTCGATCGGGCGGCGCGTTGGTAGCGACAGCGTCCCCAGGCGAGCGCCAATGCCATCGTTGACCGCCTTGAGGATATTGAAGATGGTCCTCCCATCCCTCTCAGGAGTAACCATGCTTCGCGGGCCCAGTCGCCAGATATGGCACGGGTCGGGGTGGTCAGTCAGCAAAGTGTGATGGAGGACGGGGTTTGTGAGTACTGGTAGCGTCGCGACAGATTATCTTTTCCCTTCTATCTTCCTTAGGGGCAATTTGGAATATATGCTCAGGCGCAACAATAGACATTGTCTGTCATTATCTAGGTGGTCAGATGACAAGAGCTTGCTGGTTTTGAGAGGGATTTCGCAGCGGCTGATAAGTCTACCTGGTACCTAACGTGTTAGACAAATTTCTCGGCCTACATCGATGCTTGGCCGCCATACCCTGGCAACAGTATAACGGAGGCGAGCCAACCTCCCCATAATAAGTGGAGTGGCCGAGCTCCTTGGTGGGCCGAGAAAAAGAGTAGGTACCCGGGTACCTAGCAGCATCGGTTGTCGAGTTACGTAAGCAGAGCTTAGGATTCCAGACAGTGGTATCAAGCATAGGTATAGATGTCGACACGACGATGTCCCTACAAGCTTCATGGTGTAGTGGTAAAAAGGCCTAAAGGCACCACTACCTTACCACCCCGTCCCTCACGAAGGACCGGTTCGATTCGCTGCGGAGGCAAGAATGCGAGTTTATCTCGGGCTTGCCTTCACATGCTGCTCAAGACACACGCAGTCACTGGCTTGAGTAATCCATGGGAAATGCCGTAGTTTGGACTACCTAGACAGGTAGGCAAACTACATAGGTAACCCATGGGTGTATCGAAGTAAGCGAATAAAGTAAACAAAACGTTTCTTTCCCGCCTGACGGCGGTTTTCTTTTGCCTTTTTTTTCGGTACATATCTGACCAAAGGCGTGTAATTGAGTAGATAGGTATCTAGATAGTGGTTCGACGGCTCTAACTTACCAAACCCTCGCAAAATACTTCAATTGCTCAAGCCAAGTTAATCCTAATTACATTACAGTCTGTAAAAGAATTCATATATCATTATCCAGAGCCGCAACCGTTGCTGATTCTGTTGCATCAGTACGAATACGAAATATACTGCCACCTGCGAACAGCTGCGCACCAGCTCGACGTGATTTGAGATCGATCCTGGCATTTCCGTCCGACTCTGCAGCGACTCCAACCGGAACTCCCGCCATTCCAGAAGAAGCATACGAAGAAGTAACGCATAATTAGTAAGTCATGTACATACACAGCACGAATTATTACCGGCGATAACGATATGCCGCGTGTCGATCTACAAAGAGCAAGTCCCTGCCGCGCATGCAATCCCGCTCCCTCCTCCCTACATATACGATCAAGGCCGAGCGGGCTCTCGGTCTTTTCCTGTTCTGTCCTGTCTTGTCTTTGTCCATTGTTGCTTTCCCCTCCGCCCTCGACATCGCCGTCAGCGCCGGCGCCATGCTCTGCTATATACACACATAAATTTCTACTGTTTCCGTTATCTATCTAGATCTTCAGACCGTAGCGTTCGATGTCCTCTTATAGATTCAGTCGCATATCCATACAGATCCTATAGAACCACATATACAATTAAATAGCTCTACCGCCGAGCATCGAGATCTATGCCTCCAATCTTACTGTACCTACGCTGCCACGCTCATATCCTTGCCCCTCGGAAGACCGGATTGTTGATTGCCCCGTCCTTCGAGTGTGGCGCCTGCTAGCCATGAGCAATCCTCCGTTGGATTCGCGCGCCAATCCACGCATCCCCCCTGATATCGAGCATCACCAGAGAGTCCCGCTTTATACAGATGCTGTCAACAGCTCTATCGACACCTCCGAACCTGACGGCTCCGACTGTTCAACTGAACCGGCCACTACGCCGCGCTCTATGCAAGGCTACGGTAGCTGGAAATATCTGGGATGGATTCCGTATCCCATTCGCCGAGTCCTAGTCGCTCTCGTGAGGTGGTTGAAGGGACCCGAATACCCGAGACTCTGGAAGATTAATCCCTTATTTCCTGCGATACAACATGCGCCGCTTCTCCTTATCGATCGATTTTTCCCCGCGAAAAGACATCGCGTGGGCCTTTTTTTCGGTTACTTCGCCGCATGGCTTATCACGTTTGCTATAGTCTACTGGCAGAGCCAGCTTGCATCTGAGATTGAAGGTTGGGGTGAGCCCCTTGACATTGGTTGCGGCGCCACGTTTTGGGACAGGAACAATCAATGTGGTATCGACGGGGTGGACTGTAGACCATTCACCAACGAGACTTTTGCTTTCCGCTGCCCTGCCAACTGTGTCAGCTATCGTCTTCTCAATCCCCGGGCCGTAGGTGCCCAGGAGGTAAACTATATTCCGCTTATTGTGGGAGGGCCTCCTGACCCGTCAAATGAGTTAAATCCAATCTATCGCGGTGATTCCTGGATTTGTGGGGCGGCCATCCATTCCGGCCTTATTTCCGACTCACAGGGCGGCTGTGGTGTGGTGTCGCTGGTTGGCGAGCAACAAGATTTTGTTGGTACAGATCGCCATGGTATCAAGAGCATTGCTTTTGATTCATACTTTCCCCAGAGCTTCACGTTCGAAGGGGCCCTCCAATGTGGCGCCCGAGACGCGAGATGGTCTTTATTGGCTATTTCAGTTACGTTCACCTCTGTCCTATCTCTTCTCACGAGATCTTCAGCCGCCTTCTTTTTCGCTACTTTTATCATTGCTTTTTGGCAAGTCGGCCTAGCCTCCGATCCACCCTCGACTGGCTCCTTCGGACCGCTTTTCAGTGATCTGCTTGGCAAGTTCCTTCCGGCTATGTTTTGTGCCTGGGTTTTCTACGACAAAATGGGCATCCGGCGCACTCTCAGGGGCCTAAGAGCTCAGGTCGAGAAGACCATCCTGTGGTTAGGCGGGTGCTGGGTGGGATCCCTGACAAACTATACCTTTGATTTCATTCCCATATCTAGGTTAACCGGTCATGACCTCGATCAGGAGCCTGGTGCAAAAGCTGCCCTATCAATTATTATTGTTATCCTCGTTGTCATTGTCGGCGGTCAGATATGGTGCTTCCAGAGGGAGGGTCGGCTCGTACGCTATATTCAGCTCTACGCTCTCTTCATTATTGTCATTCTCATCTCCTTGGCGTTGCCGGATCTCAACTTACGACTTCACCATTATGTTCTCACATTGCTGCTGCTACCCGGTACAAGCATGCAAACATGGCCATCCTTGTTATATCAGGGTATTTTGGTCGGCTTCTTCGCCAACGGCATTGCTCGTTGGGGTTTTGATTCAGTCCTCCAGACTTCGGCACAATTGCAGGGCGATGCCCAGCTTGGCACCGCGCTCCCTACCATCCTAAACCCCATGGTCAACTCCTCAATGATGACCATCGCCTTCCATTGGGGCCCGCCTCCAGATACAGAGTATGATGGCATCAGCATTCTAGTGAACGACGTGGAAAGGTTTAGGGGTTTCTTCGAAGATAAAGACGTCAACGAATTTACATGGACCCGTGAGGATAGTTCCGCGATAAACGAATATTTCCGATTTGCCTATGTGCAGGGACAGAATGCCGGTGATTATACCAAAGCCGGCACGTGGGACACCAAACTGGAGTGGGTCGAGATGGAGGCTGGGGCTTCCAGAGTCAAGAGCCGAGATCTCGTTCGCAATGATGATCAAGACGTGGCACGCTTTTTGCGGGAGCGCAAACACTCGCAATCCTCGTAATGGCCATCTGGTACTTGCTGAGACAACCCTCCGAAAGGCTATCGTTACGCGCAGTTTAAGCACGGCAGCGATTAATCCCCTCCGGTCTAGGATGAGCTTGCGTCAGCGGAATGGTCTACGCTCTGATCTGCTCCAGTGTTGTGTTACTTCTGACGAGCTCGATATGCCGATAGAGTAGCTAACTACACCGGATGTATCTCTTTAGATCAGCCGCCGTGGCTGTCATGGTGTTTCATGCGTGATGCATAACGGCGCATTTGGCGTTCATAGCGGAACCCCCTATAACCTACGCGCAATTGCCGCGAGAGATGCGTGTATCCCTGTTCTCATGTGGATGGGTTCTGACTGTCAGTATGCTTGCAGGACACCCTCTGATCCAGGGTCGCCCGCTGCAAGCATTACTAGGTAGATCCAAACTCGCGAACATCCGCGTCCGTCTACTGAATTCCAGCGCCCCCCCCCCCCTCTCCAGCATGAACAAAATGCTTCCAAATTACTTGGGCTTGTCCGGCGGTGTCTGGATCGGGTGCAGACCGTGGAACACCCAGTTGATTGACCCATCGGCGTTAACCAGGCAGAAGTTGCGGCTCTATTGGCATTGGTGGCGAAGGTTCGTACTAACCCTGCATGAGTTCGCCATAGCGACTTCATATGCTCTATGTGATATAAACCAGTCAGGTAGAGGGTCTTGTTGTCCCTAGACTTAGGGTCCCAAAGCAACTTGACGGGATTCTACACACGTCCACAGTTGACCGGGTGACTTACTGGGCTTGCCTATTGCCTAATCGCGAATCCCACGGGGTCGGCATTGCCTGTTGCGATCATCCCATGCCTGGGTGAGAAGAAGCAGGCCGTCCAGATATTGCGCCGAATTCTCCGCTGGGAAATGAATAAGTGTTAGAATATCAGGCCATCATGAATGGACCGCCCTCATGATCTCGTTGGATGTTGGAAATGAGAAATGACTACGCGATGTTTTAGAGAGTTAACTGACGAGCATTGATGAAAAGGGTCGCTGGGAGAAGAGCGGCCTCGGCGGTATTTCTTAGAATTGAATACATTGCTTTACTCCCATGGCATGGTAGTCCGGTATACTCGCGCTCAGATGAGATTTTTGTGCGATTGAAGTTTAGGTCTGGTTATGCTGCGTCTTTCGTGCGTACGTCGTTGTGCTTCTGGACTGCTTATCCTGGCCATTGCTGAGGTTATATAGGATGTTCGATTGTTGAAGGTTTGTCTCTTCGGATATAGTATCCTGTGAATGATTCTCGCGAAGTTTCGCTGCGAGGATGGGACTATGGTATTAACCTACCCCTCGTTCAGTTTTCTTCACATTTGGCATCGCATGGATGAGATCAGGTCAAGCCTCTATATCATGTCTCCAAAGCAAAAGTATCCGGGGTTTGCGCAGAGTTCTAGTAGGTAACTCTAGAACGGAGACCTCCAGATGAGTAGGATGTAGTCAACAGCGGCTTTGCAGAGTCATTAGATTATTTATTAGGTACGGCCTTATTGGTACTCTCATGCCTACTCCCCCTATACGTCTCTCGGATCAGCCATGTCCGTAGTATAGATATCTCCAACGCCCAATCCCACACTCGTAACCACTCACTCGCAAGTAGTCACCTTGAACTCAACGGTATCGTTCCCTGTTCCCGGGATCTTCGGCCGGAAGTCAATGCGCACGAGCTCTGACTTATCCGGGTTCCACGACCCGTCCGTGTCGCGGTAGTAGACCAGCTCGTTCGACGCGACGTCGCGGACCTCGGCCGTCGTGTGCGTCAGCGCGCCCGCGGTGTTCCACTGGATGTTGTAGCAGTTCGACGCCTTCACGCGGAAGGGGGGCGTGCAGCGTTTGTTGCCCTGGTCGTCTTTGCAGGTTTCCAGGGCGTAGTCCATGATTTTGCCGGAGACGATCTCGGAGGCTGGGATTGGGTTAGAGTTGTTGGAGTGTTTTCTTTTTTTCTTTTTTCCCCCCCTTTTGGGTCTTTTTTGTGATTGTGATTGGGATTGATGGACAGGTTCTTGCATACTGTTTCTTAAGCTGCCCGTCAGTGCCAGGCCTGCGGCTATCACGCTTTGCACTGAGGGGATATGCATTGTTTCTTCCCCTTTTGCCCCTTTTCTTCTTGCCTTGTCTGCTGTTCCTGTGTGACTCTTTTTAACCAGACAATGGACGGGACGTGTGTTTGTCGTATTAAATAATCGCCTACTTTCGCCGGATGGATAAATGATTGTTCTTATTTATGGTTGCCGACTGATGCCCGTCTTGCATTCGGCTGTACCGGCCTGCATACGTCATATATCTGTCACAGTTTCGCTGTCATTACCAGTACTTCGCCCGGTCTATTAGCTATACCGGCTTGAGGTGTCCGCTTAAATCAGCTTCCCGTAAAGCAATCCCTGGCTGCAGCATTGAAGTTTAGAATTCAATGCTTCGACTTCTTGTTTTGCTGGAATAGCGACCTTCAGCGCTGGGGGGTTTTTGGACTGATCTAAGCTCTTGTCTACGAAGCGGTCACGGATTCGAGGCTCTTTTCGGATAGTATTCTCGCTCATAGACACTGACAATTTGACCTGAGCCTGCCGGGAATTTCGAGTTTGTTGTTCGTAGAAAAGTCCACAGGTAGCGTTGACACCATGCCGCAGTGACTGTTCTCAGTACCTGGGGCATTACTCATCGCGGGCCGGCCGTAGCCTATACGGCCGCGCGCTCGTGTCGCCTCGATGTACGTATATAGTTGTGCGGATCGATAATCGAGAACGCCGTACGGGTCTTCCGTCATTGTCACGTAATCAACGGCCTGTTCGATAGTACTGAGAAAAGGATATAAGATGATGAGCTGAGATGTGGCATGTCGTTAGGGCGTTGCTGTCTAGAGCTAATCAGCTCGAAAAAGATATGTCAATACCTAATATCAGATATTTTTGTTCTATATGACTGTAATACACGTCTATAAAGGGGTATCTTTAAGTATATTAAATAGTACAGGGAGCGGCGATGTTTGCTCACAAATACAACAAAGGGCAGAAGATCCTTCGACTCGAGATCAGTTTTGATGGTGCTGTCGGGCCGCCGCCTGAGTCTGAGTTAATGGGATCAGGTATTCGATCGATCCATGCTCCTCATCCTGATAATGAGTCGGTCTCTGCTATTAAAGCGCGCCCCCGACAAGAGTGACAATCCACATGGCGATACGAACGTCCAACCCCACCCTCCTCTCATTTGTAGCGAAGTCGTCGAGGGTTACAGGCTTAGCAAACTCCTCAAGCCAGCTCTGCTCGGCTCCTAGACTCCTCTTCAACCCTTCATCTGTTGTTACAATTAAAGCGCCAGCTTCGAGATCATGCGAATAACTTCGTTTGGTATAATTGGAACTTCCAATAATGCTCATAGAAGGGTCCTTCTCGTTTGGCAGAGTGATCCAAAGCCCCTTAGCATGATACGTCCAACCGCCGGATTTGCCAACTGTACCGTTTCTCCATTCCTTCAAAACTATCGAGGAATCGCGCTTTCGCTGGTGTATTTCACGGAGAAACCGTCGGGCCAGATATGTATATGCGCCGGGGAGCAGGCCAGACACACCCTTTGATCCGTAAAACCCGTTGGCGTATGGAGACGCCGTAATAACCGTGTTGTCTTGCGAAGCTGTGGATAGCAGCAGATTTCTGAGCGTCGGATCTGGGTTGAAATATCCCGCGGTGAAAGTCCACGACGAGCCGGAATACTCTGGTTTCCCCAGGGTTTCTAAGACACGTGTGACGACAGGTAGCTCCGTGGACGTATCAGGCCGCATTAATTGCGAGAACTGTCCGAGCGGATAGACTGTCGTATTTTTAGTTGACAATGCGTGATCCGGCACAGGTGGGTCAATCTTCTTGCCGTCCGACGAAATCAGCTTCCGAATTACACCAGTTGCCTGCGATACATATTGTGCGGGCTGCTCAAGGGGTGATGGTGCCGCATTTGTGGAGGGCCAATGAAGTCGAAAGCCTGCCGCGTCTTGAGAGGGTTCAAGCAGGAAGCTCAGCGAAGTGACGCCCTGATAAAGCTTCCAAAAGTAATCGGTAACTTCTGGAGATGAAAAGAGATGGTACCGATCCTGGCGGTTTGTGAAGTAATCATTGGACAAATTGGCACTGGTTATGAAATTAGCCGGGTCTGGATAGAATCGAATATTAGGCTTGGCTTTACCCTGAGAGTATAATTTCATCGTCGATCCCATATAGCTTCATATGTTGTAAACCCCAGCCCTCATTGATGCGCTTCGGTATATGCTTTTTCCGCAGCCCTGTCAGGTTCGGGGTATGATACATGCGAATTTCCACGCGGTCCGGCCCAAACTCGGTGATGAGAGGGGCCAGCAACGACGCGCAAGAAGCATTAGGAGCTTCGCGGGTCCCACGAAGGGCGTCGGTCAATATCCCCAGCTGGAGCTCCGGGTTATTGCGGAGTGCCTCTTGCAGAGTTGCAATCTTGTGTTGTCAGTCAGTCTCAGCCCAGGCTTTTCTGAATCGGTGGAAGACTGACCAATTCCTTTTCCGATCTGCCAATGTATAAGGTAGACAAGAAGATTCGCTTCTTCGCATGGCGTATTTTGGCCTGTATCATTGATATCAGCCGCCTCCTGGCCGCAGAACAGCCAAGGTCCGTACCTTGAGTGTCTCGTAGAAGTCGGCTGGCGATTTGATAATTTGTATTTGAGACCCATTAATATTGAACGACGGCGCAATCCGGTCGAGTTCGTTCGTAAAGGGAGCTAGCATTCCAGCAGAACCCGTAGAACTTCCTACAGACACTGAGCTCGTAGGCATCGAATATCGCCTGAGCCATTGCTGGGAGCATTGGGGCACTTGACGCGGCACGATAGACCGTACATGTCGAGAACATCTCGCTGTGCCTCGTACGATCATTTCAGTAAAGCCGACGGCAGAAGGAGAAAGAGAGGGAAAAGAGACGATCAAGGAAATTTGATTTAACAAGAGAGCAAATGTTGCTGGGTACGGTAGGCACAGCAAATGTGAATTTGGGCATGTCATATATGCACCTAGACAGCATAGAGGCCCCTCCAGAGAGATAATATTCGTAATATGCATAGAATACATTATATTCATGGATTACCGTATAGATGCATATTTATTTATTAATCCGAAAAGGGATAGCAGGCCGCTGCGTTTCCATTGGCCGCTGACTGGTATTGGCTCACATTGGCCCGACCCGACGATCCAACGAGCTCGCAGCTTCAACCACTTCCAACTTCGACATCGGTAGTAGAATCGAGTCTCCAGTCACGACTCGCCCACCATGTCTACCATCACGAGGACTGTCAAGAACTTTATGAAGGTTGGCGTCAAGGTCAGTTGCTATGCCCCTCGATTTGCAATGCCGACCGCTAACGATACGTGCAACAGGATGCTTGGCGCCAAATGAATGTACGTCGAGAATCGACTCCATGACCGATCACCTCTCTACAGCGACTGACTTTCGATGCGCATCGAATTAGTATATCGGTATGCGGTGGTTCGCGCTATAGTCGACTGAGGGCCATGCTGATGCTGTAATCAGGCGACACCAAGGCCGGTACTCTCATGGGCATCGATCGATGGGGCAACAAGTACTACGAGAATAATGAAGAGCTACCCCGTATGTGCTGGTCTTTTCTACCCGCGACCGCTTCGTCTGTACCCAAATATAGGCCCAACGAAAAGGCACTGATGGCCGATAGTTCGAACACGATGGGTTGACTACAAGGTCCATGACTTCGATGCGTACGTCAAACGAATACGGACTCCGGCTTACTAGCTGCATATAATATCACGCTGACGGCCCAGTGTAGCGCCCAGATCGAGCCCGGCTGGCACGCTTGGATGTCATATCTTGTTGACAAGCCGCCTCCACAAGATGCTCTGCTTCAGTACAAACGACGCGCTTGGGAGGATTCCGATCCCAAAAGCATCCCCAGCTACACACTATCCCGCGGCGCATACAAGCCATATAACACGTAAGTGAATAGAACGAACTATTAAACCTCAATATGTATGAGTACACACACCTGATCCGCTAATGCGAGAGCAGCGTCAAGCCAAAGATCTCTATGTGGGAACCCACGATTGCCGAGAGGAAGTAGGCGAGCAATCCTCCACAAGCCTGTATATACTAGTAGTGCCAGCCCACGAGCCAATGGCACAATAAGACGTATTCAATGCTCAAACGCGCTTTTCTCTATTCTATAAAAAACATTCCCTTGACAGAAAGACAGAAACTAACTCCAGCATCGAACGCACCCAATACCGCCACCTGGTGATTTGGATGACTCAATTGTGAAAAGAGACGCCAAAGACCGGAAACTCTAGCTTGCGGTGAAGGCGTACGGAGATCTCGACAAAGTCTCGTTCGTTCGCCTCGTCGATGATTCCGTGGCGAACAAAGAAATCGATGACCACGAGGGCAAACCACGGCTTGAGCCTCCCCGCTAGCATCTCGTCACGGATTGCGCCTGGTTTGATCATCCTGAAGCCCTCTACTGCCTTGTCCTGGGACCTCGGTTGAACGCCACGCGGCAGCTCCATTTCGTACAGGAACTGTACGCCTGGCTGCAGTAGACCGACCTCACCACCCATGTCTGCCTTGCGCGTGTGGAAGTAGGATACCGTGCCACACGCTTTGGCCCGCCGGCGCACCAATTCACTAGTAAACGAGGCCTCTTCTTCGGCCTCGTGGATCAAGGCGTCGAATGGCTTTTCACCAGTTGCCATACCCCCCGCGACGGTATTATCGAGAAACCCGGGGTAATTGGTGGCAGCTTGCGAGCGCTTTTGAACCCAGAGACCCTTCACACCACCCCGACTGTTGCGTGTAAAAGCCACCATTTGGACTCCGTATGCCACGATTCCTAGGAGTGGGAACGCGGCTCGGTTGATGGAGAAGAGGAGCTCGCCCGTTGGGCCGTATGCGGGTTTGACCTCTTGTCTCCACTTCTTCAGGATCTGGAAGGTCTTGTTCTTCCTGAATTGCTCCACTGTTTTCTTGACGATTTCCGAGCGAGAATTGTCGTCGTGTCCACCTGATAGTGTCAATGTTCCGGGGATGCTCACATCGTCTACTTCCCAACCTGGACACTTCCTAAACTTTCTGGCTACCTCGGGCAGCACAAAGCCAAGCGTCCCTGGGACCGAAGCTACCATGAAGTGGTAGTAACTGTTCACTTTCTTATCATAGGCTTCAAGCCCCTGTTCAGGAAGTGGAAAGCTACGGAGAAGCGTTAGTGGGTCTCGCCAGTCACTAGCCATGGGGCCGGGTTTTATGGGAGAGCGAACTCATCACAATAATTGACTATGTCGAGCAGGCAGCTAAACTGCTTAGTTTGCGGCATGGTGGAGCGGAAACGCACGAGGAACCAGAAAATAGGGCGGACACCGAGGGCACGCGCGGGCTGTAGTATCTTGGCGATGAGAGGAGGAATAGCTCGCAAGTTGGCACGAATATCACGCACTGGAACATTCCATGCTGGTTCCGGGGCCGTATTATATGGGGCCTCGCTCGTCGTCTCATTTCCGCGTGGGCAACGACTTCGGGAAAGATATTCGACCATGCCGCTTTGTAATCATCGAAGCCCTGTTTTTCCCAATCCTATTTTTACCTTTCTTGTTCGCAAGCCCACAACAGTGAGAGGAGTGGTTGAATCGAAAACTGAGGCTCAAGCTAATCATGGAGACCGTGATCCTGCTCCGACGGCGGGTTGAGCACATGTACGACCGGGCATCGCGGCACACGTTTCGTAATCCGTCAGATGCCGTCTTACCACCTGCGCCTACCGTCGGAGTAAAGCTCTGGGAGACCCTTAGGCGTTAAGGGCAGGCCGAAGCGGATTCGACTCGGCCGGTCTGCCTGGGATCATGGGTGAGCGCGAAAAATGGAATGAGAGAAAAGGCGCACCCGCTCCCTCTGGCATCATCCTCCGTGAATCACCAACGGCCGGCAACGGTGAAACGGATGATTTTTTTTTATAAAAAAAACACAAAAACAAACACAAAAGCCAAAGTATCGGCACTCTACGTGCCCCTTCAGTTGGGTGAGCTTCTAGAAGCATGCATAGCCTCGACGGAGGCGTATCCCATTTGTAGACAGGACCGTGGGTTCGAACTGGCCGGATGGAATTTGCATTATTTTTTTTCCTGGTTTTGAATGGGCTGGAGTGGAAACGGGCCTACTACTCCTACAACCTAAGTCGAGAACAAAACAGTAATCATTTTGGGTTATCCTTATTAGTCTAAGTAATTTTTTAACATATGTATATTTTTTTTTCTCTCTTGGGGTTTTTGGCCCTCTTCCTTTCGTCCGCCCTTCTCTCTTTTTTTTTCCCCCCCAACAAACAGGAAATTCGGGAAGAAACCGTCTTTGGGCTGGCGACGCGTGCTATTGGTGTGTGTCGAGTTATCATATATGACAGAAGGACGGGCTTGGGGCGGTTGAACCAGGTGAGGTCTTTTTTTGTGGGCTGGGGATGGGGAGGACGAGGTTTGGTTGGAGTTGCTTGGACGCATTTGTGTGTTACATTCAGCTGCTCTCAGCCCTGTTCTGTCCTTTGGGAGGGGTTTCGCCGGATAGACTTGTGACGATGATGTGGTGTGGTGGTAGGTAGTGGTAATGGTGCCTTTTTTTTTCGGGGTTGGGAAATTGTGTTTCGTTTCTCTCTTCGGAATTTCTGTTACGGACTAGGGCCTGGATTGTACTGTAGATCTGGGGCTTACGAGAGGAATTACTAAGTGCGAAAGTCTAGATGTGGCTCGGGCCGTTGGGAATTTTCTGGCGATCTTCAGGTGCGGGGGGCCGGAGAAAGTTGCGTGGGATGTGATGTGATCCGGGTGCAGTTGTTGCTATTTTGGTGGTTCTCTCTCCCTCTCTCCCTCTTCTTTTTTTTGCTGCTTAGGGTTTAAATGGGCTGCTTGGCTGAGGACTAATGATCGTCTTACACTAGACGGTTGATGATTCAGCTTGACGCGGCTAGAATACAAACATGTGAATGCGCCGATTTGCTGGGGGCGTTGCTGCTTATCGTCTCCGGTAGGGCGTAGGTGGAATTGGATGGCAGGAGAAACGACGTAAGCGGCGCAGTTGTGGGCGTGGCAAGGGGAGATAACCATGGACTCTCGGTGATTTGCATGGACATTATCAACGTGATGTATTGTGAAGGCTGAGTTTCGATATTTTAGGGAGGATTGATTACTTGTAACTTGGGATGTTCAGGGTCTTGAAGCGAGTGTTGTTTCTCACGGCTATATCCGGTGCTCTTCATATTTAGCTACGAGGCACTTCTTGCGATATACATAGCGTCTGAGACATGAACGTGTCCCCCACACGGCATATGCGATGGCTTTCCAACGAAGGTACTCTGCCACAGGGATGCCCGTTCTATTACCATTCTATTAGCCTGAAATCAGGGCGGCAGCCACAAGGTGACAGCACGCAGGCGGTACCGGTATTAGGCACCCGAGGGGCGCCATGCGATGTCGAAATATAGCCCTGGAGAGCGGCCATACCGCCGAGTACGTTTCTACGGGGCTGAAGATTTACGTAGGCGGTCTTGGGCTTCGAGGGGATTTGCATGACTGTGGCCTTCTTTGGCAGTCTGACCGAAATTTACGGCGTTATGAGGCACTCTGAATATCACGAAAGATCCAAACACGTCAACAGCTTGCCCTTCGTCACGGACTCGCGGGAAATATTGTCGTTAAACCCGTGGCTGGTCGGTGTCCATCATGTACCTACTGTCACCTCGTCACCCCAGTAAGCTGCGAAATTTTATCGCCTTGAGGATTATCTGGGACCCTTTATAGGGAGTCGGGCATGGAGCGGAGCAGAGAATTGTTTGTGTCGTCCGTTGATTCGCCTCTTAAATTCCGAGCGGCTGCAAGAGTCTCGATACGTAGTAGCGACGTCCTTGGTCGCGATAAGCATAGACGATGGACGTGAACTAGAACCCGGATGTTGGATTTTAGGCATGCTGCTTTGGGATATTTGCCCGCCTTTGCCCCCGGAACCCTCACAGCGCAGATCGTCTTACGCTGGGAGGTTACCAGGCGCGGCGACTGAAAAGACTCTGCGATCGTCGATCGGTCGTTACGACCGGATTGGTCGTCGCGGTCTGGCCTGAAGTCACATGAGCTAGAGAATGGCTGGTCCCGTGCCCGGCCTGTTGCACGGCATCCTCGCCCTTACATCGCGCATGTGGCATGTCTTAACTGCAGACGAGAGACACGTAAGGCCTGTCGTATCTGCTCGCAGCGCCCATGTCGATGGTACTAACAAACATGTGGAATCTGACGCCAACAGCTGCAGCGCCGGCTAGGCGAGAGAATGCGCTTCACTTGGCACCATTGACGCCCATCGACGGCCATCTGGACGGGATGTAGTTGTTTTTGGTAGCATCCCCGATGGAGACCTCTCGCATATACCTGGGCCCTGCAATTGGGTCGCCTGGAGCGTCGCAACACGGATACGACGCCCTCATGCACTGGGATCTGCTTCCGGAGACGGGGGCTTGGGAATCGACCGGGCTCGTCTCGCGAAATGTTGCGTGTTACCTCGCGTGGCACGTTCGCTTTGCAATTGCTGCTGGACATGCGATCGTGTTGGTCGAGACCCAGCCATCCAACGACGGGCCATTGAGTCGTCCGCGGGAGATGGTTGGGGGCACCTTATATGCAGATCTGCAAATCCATATGGAGATTTCGGCTTGCGGCGGAAATGTCGTGCGCTCGTTTCTGAAAGTCCGTTGCTAATTAGCCACACCACTTTGGGCGAGACGTAATTGGGAGCCCGGACTCCGGAGGAGCCCTTTTACCTCTAGATCCTTTGTTGAGAGCTTGACGAGGAGATAATAACTACCTCGAGGTTTACCCTTGTCTCAATTATCGGCATGGTTAATGGACACTTTCAGAGATGGATTAATTGTGTCACGTTCGATGAATGTTTCCGAGTTCGGTCTGTTGGAGAATTTGATAGCTGAGAAAACACAATAATTACGAAACAAAGGGCTGTAGTCGATCTGAATTAGGAGTTTCTTACCTATGTCAAATACAAGACTCGGATATAGCCATTCTGAGAAGCCGTAGCCATGTAATCTACATTAGAACTTGAGGTTGAATGGCAAGAAATCCAAACTAGACAAGGTCTATCTAGAGACTGACTTCGAGGCTTGGCTCTTGAGCAACGTCGAAGGCAACTTTTACACACAATGGATCACCGATATACACGAATGACACTGTAATAACTACTCCATATTCATTGATCGCACAGCTTAGGCATCAAGATCAATCGCCGAACTACCCAGGTATCCTCTACGCGGGCTGCTTAGAAAACCCTCAGGGGCAGGAAGGAGAGTACCTAGTTCTCCTAACTCTCCCAGTACCTCCTTAGCCAGTAATACACAGAAAGCGCCATTCCTTGATCTTGATGTAGAGTATCTAGCTAGTGGAGGCAACGCCTTCCACGAATAAATCACGACAGAAAGCAATGGAATTGTCTGGATCAGTAATATTCACCTATTCTGGGCCAAATTCTACTGGTAAATCAGGCTAGACAGAGACAGATCAGTGCTAAACAGCAGGTGGCATCCACTTACCCCAGGCAGGAGCCGCGGGTCCTACAAGGTAAACACCTGGCCTCAGAACCAATAGGTAGCGACGACATGACTCACGATGTATTTTGGAGAGTAACTGGTACCTCGCGATGGGAAATCTAATAGAGCTACAGTATGGGCTACATTGTTTGAGGAGGTACCTGAGACCTCCCTAGGTACCTCCCAATTCAAAGACCAATAGAGAAACAGGAAGACTCCCATGATGTCGTCGACAGTCGTCGACAGTCGGCATCAACAGCATTCAGACTCAGTGATTAGGGAGTGATTAGGCAGTCCACACCCTGTCTATAAATTGAAACCTTCCCAGCTTGTTTCCTGCCACCTTTCCTTTCTCCCTACGACCTCCCCCTCCATATTCTTCACATCCCACACTGGTTTTCTTCACACCACAGCAATCCTTTGTCAGAAGTTCACATTACATCTATACATCTTCATATCCTTCAACCAAGTCCACTCCAACAATGCCGGCTTTTACGCCTATTAACAAGGCCGGTGGCAACACCGGCTTTGGTAAGATCACCAAGGCCAGCCACGATGCTAGTTCGGACAACACTGAGGCCGATAACAATAGCGATTCTGGTGACGATGGTGGTTCAGGTGGCGATGCCGGTTCCAACAACAACACTGAGGCCGATAACAATAGCGATTCTGGTGACGATAGTGGTCCCGGTGGCGATTCGGGCAGCGCCGGTGGAAATACCGGTGGCAAGTCCACGACGGCCACGCCTACCACCGGAAAGGCCAGGGTTCGCCCGCTCACGGCTCGCCAGTCTATTGCAGCTGCTCGTAAAGCCGCTGCCAGAAAGCCCGGCCGCAAGCCGGGCAGCGGAAAGGCAGTCGCCCGACAGCCCGCGGTTGGTACGCCTGCAAATGTTGTAACTGTTGCTCAAGCCGAACCGGCCAATCCCAATAGGTTGACAGATGAGAAATTGATTCGAACAATGATGATCCGAAAGGAGGTTATCGACGCGCATTCGGCTTTCACCCTGGCTCTTAATGCACTTACCAGCAAACTTGGAGCAGCTGCTCCTCAGAATACCGGCGTTAATGCTCCTGCTGGCAATGCTGATAACGCCGCCTACGGCGCGACGGTCTTTCCAGACCCGGTCCGGTGCCCTTGTCCACAGGGTAAGTTTTCCTGTTCATATACCTGTCACTCCCTCCGAGCTTCCTCGAATCTGGGCAACGATGCCATGTACGAACGGGCTCACCCTCTCCCCGTACTTCCCTGCTTTATCCCTCTTATACGCAACGGCCCCGGCAAACCGGTTCATCCCCATCGCCAACTTCACTGCTGGGAGCGACATACACTGACATAACAATACAGGAATTCCAGTGAAAGTCGAAGGAGTGGAGGGGCTTAAAGCCGTGTGCAACCAGCCAGATTGCGATTTCACCACCAATATGCGCCAAATGCGCGATCACTTCCTCAATGTCCATCTGGGCACAATTTGTTTCTGGCATGAGGAAGGAGAGGTGCCCTGCAAATTCCAGGCATCCTCGCACCAGGAACTAGGAGAACATTTTCGCACTCATATGCCGAACGATCCTCAGGTCGACGCCAAGCCCTACGCATGTCCCTGGCCCGGCAACCCGGTGATCCACAACCCATACGGCGAGGATTGGCCCGCGGAGGAAAAGTGCAACCATACCGAGTTAGAGACGAAGTACAGCGCCCAGCGACATGCGCGCTCCCACCAGTACAGAATCTGGGAACGTCTCCTCTCATCGTACAACGATCACTACCATCTGAAGTAGATGCTGCAAGTGGCCAAGGAAAGATCGGTTTGAGCCTTCTGTCGGCTTGAGCCTTCTGTCGGCTTGAGCCTTCTGCTTCTGTTGAGGCAATTCTACTTTGCGGTTTCACTTTGCGCTCTCGACGGGATGGATTTGATCAAGGCAGACTCAGTATTCGATCGGGATGGTATTCATTGCATGACTCACGGCTATCAGATTCTGTTGAGATATTTTCATCAGGGAAGACTCAGTATTCGATCAGGAGGGTATTCATTGCATGACTCGCGGCTATCAGATTCTGTTGCGACGTTTCGATCAGGGGAGACTCAGTATTCGATCGGGGGGTATTCATTGCATGGTTCGTGGCTATCAGATTCTGTTGAGATGTGCAAAACGCACGCGTGGATTGACTATTCTCCTCGCTATTCACAAGTTTCTCCTTCCGTAGTCAATTGATTCGGTATAAAATGAATTTTTCGTCTATTGTTTCCGTTGAGTAAAGTGAGGCTGCGGTTGTATACGCCGGGGTCCGTTATCATGATACTTCGCCCTTCGCCCTTCGCCCTTCGCTGATGTCAAAGAATAGGTTGTGGACCGTCTCCCCGGAATTCGCGACGTCGAAGAGCGCATCTAGAGGTGATTGATATGTTGATGTCTCATATAATACAGGGTTACTGCAACCTTCGTCGGCCCTGCTTATTAATCTACATTCTATTCATCACGTTAAAGTATAGCCGCCGTCAATGATCATATCCGCCCCAGTCATGTAGCAACATGCGTCGCTAGCAAGAAAAACGTAGGCCTGGGTGACAGGAGAGATGTCTTAGCTGAAGCCCGATCACATTATAGATACTGGCAAGAGATATCAAACTGTTACTTACACCTTTGAGCTCAGCGGCGTCGGCAATTCGCCCACCGGGGATCATGGAGAGCCATTTCTCTGTTCGTTCAGAGGGCTGCGTCGTAAGCACTACGAATCAAATGTGTTAATAACATGACCCTAGCAGTACGCGATCTCAGTGGGTGAACTACTCACTTTCTGTCATGATAAATCCGGGCGAAATGCAGTTGACCCTGGCGAAGTCTGCCCACTCTACCGCCAGACATTTGCCCAAGTGAACGGCAGCCGCTTTGGATGAGTTGTAGGCGGCTTGTCTTTGAGGGAGATTGACTAAGCTGGCGCTCACGGATGCGGTGATAATCAAGTTGCCCTTGCCCTGCTGCTTGAATATCTTCCCAGCGGCCTGTGCCGTCCACATGACGCCGTCGAGGTTCACAGAGTTATTTTGACGCCACGTTTCTTCAGTGTATTCGAGGCCTTTAGACTTCGGTGTAAGAATTACTGTATCGCAGCTCAAGGACACAAAACCTTGGACAAAACTTACTAGGTATGTCGGCACAAATCCCGGCATTAGCTACCACGACGTCTAGCCGGCCATTTCCAAAGTCGTTCGCAATTTGATTGATGACGGCAGCGGTGTTATCCCGATTTGCAACATCGCACTGAAACGCCTCGACACGCACGCCGGTCTCTTGAGCAATCTTCGCCGCAGTCTCATGGGCATCCTTGCTCGATGTGTACATGAGCGCCACATCAGCACCGGCTTCGGCGAGTCCTCGAACTATTTCTATACCGATCCCTCGAGCACCGCCTGTCACTGCGGCTATTTTGCCGCTCAACGAGAACTGTGACAGAACGGGAGACCCTGCATTCGGGGACTTGTAGAGCGGCATATCTAGATAGGTCTGGGCAAGGATCAATTTCAATAAGGTGATGGGGTGTTAAGTCAACAAGATGTTAGTTTGAGGTTATATTAATAGGTGTATATCACGATGAAAAATTTCATGTCGTAGGCTGGTGAAGTGTCTCGGTAAAGTTTTGCTAGAGGAATACATGTAAGTGGCTGCGTAGTCGGCCCATAATCGAAGAAGCCATGCTCGTAATGATATGTCAATCTTATAGGTAGACCTACCGCTTCCTCGAAGTCTAGCGTAGACGGGAATCCTTCTTGGGTGCCTTTGGTCTATGGATATGATAAAATCCCCTCTCTCCTGAGGGGTACGAAGCTGAGTTGTTCCAATTGCACGGCTTCCCCGCACCTTTCGGGATCTCATACTCAGTAGAACATCGTAATCATGCACCTCGGCCGGCGACATTGATCGGCCATACTGCCTACTCGAACACACTGATGGGCGTTTATAGGTGAGTGGCGCCCCTGGATAGCCGAGTAATGCAGTCGGCCGAACAGTGGGATAGCAACCCTGCTAGATCACCAACTCCGGTCGGTCACCCGCGTCCAGCTAACTTCTTTGAGTGTCGCGGACATTCGCTAAGTTCCGCTAACTATTGGCCGACCGTTGCTGATAGCCTAGCAGGGTTGCTTGAACTTGGTGGCTGGACGTTACCTAAGACACGTGTAGTGTAGGGATTATTGTCCGGAAAGCCTTTACTGACGCGTGCGACGCCTCGGAGCCATACCTATCGACATAGGTACCAAGCACAGCAGTGCAGTACTGATCGACATTCTAGCGCGCTTCTTAGATGAAGGGTTGGACATCGAAGCCAACGCCGTAATCCGTTCTTGTGCCGAAGAACTATGTAGAGAAGTCGACACGCTGATAGCCTGAGACTTATGCGCAACAATCCCCGTTTGGAGGCTCCATGGGAACTTACATTCTGGATATGGCCGATGTCCGTACCAAACTACAAGCCTCCCAATGTCGAAATATCGGTCCATGTGTGGCTCTTGTGAAGCAGGCTGCTTGTTGCACTAACCATCAAACCAGATCTTGTGGCAGCCGATGAGAATTCTGTCGCATTCGGACATACATTTCCGGCACCTGACTTTCCTAGGTAGGTAGGGACAATTGCCCTTCCCCGGTCGCTCGTTGGCACGCCCTTTAGGCTGAGAGCTCTAGATATATGTAAGGGCTGGATATCATTCCAACAGATTCTGCACTCCCATCCGGCGGCTGGACAAAGTCGACTTGACCGATTGTAAGGCGAATGCTGCCAGCATATCGAGCAGGGCTCATCCTTTCTCCTGGGGTCATTTTGTTCCCGGTGAAAAGAGAGTTGCGAGACAAGGGAGATGAAGGACACAAGGTTCCTACAACCAGACGAGAAAAGAACTTGCGCCGGGAACTTCGGACGACCAAAGGCCTGCCTTTTTCTTTGTTGTCTAGGCGTCATGCACAATCTCTCGGCCCTGTTGAGGTGAGACGTCAATCATCGTCGCCGTTGGTTCAGCACGCATGTATTAATTAGGCGGGTGGATGCGGTAGCATCATAATAATCGTTGCTTTTCACACTGGATACATAGTTTGGTAGCTTTGGGTTCACCTACATAGTGCTCACCAATATTGTTTTCATGGGCCCACGGGTACCAGAGTTTTAGGGTTTCTTGTCGTTCCATCGGTGAATAGAAGCTATGCCGAAGAAGGCCGTTCGTAAGGTCTGATATAGTAGCAGTTCGCAGTTGCGCCATGCCCGTTTATTTCCATCTAAATATTACGCCGTGTTCGGGAACCGATTGCCTATCCTTATAAGATTGGTTTGCTGCCACAGCACGACGCCGGGCGGACGAACGGTACGCTGCTACTGCACGAGGCGTGTAGGAAAACAAGGAGCGGCGAAATGCAACGCTACACGGCGCCAGATGGCCACGAGACTGTCATCGGACGGGCCAAGGGGGAGGAGGAATTATAGTGTGAATGACCGCAGGTTCCATAGATACCAGTTATATTTATTTCTCGCGCATATACCAATGCACGAGGGTTGAGGGCTGAATGGCGGGTTAGCTACTCCGTTGAGAAGGCAGAGTGAAGTAGGAATCAGAATGCTTGGTTGATTCAAAGCCACGAGCGGAAGAGGTGTACTTCCTATTTATCTATGCGGTTAATTGCCTATACGGTATAGATACACATGAGGAGCAGTCTTCCGCTCTTTAACGAAGTATATGTATATAAAGTATATTTATATTACTAGCTACGACTCGACATGCAAATAGTCGCGATTATTTTAATCCGGACTTGACCGCCCGCGTAAGCGTGAAGGATTCCGACGTCGTCACCTCACTCAGCATTGACCAACTCTTCCTCATGCTTTTCAACGGGCTGTCCAGGCAGCTGAAGAGTCACCCGGGTAATCTAACTTCTGTGTGGCATGCCTCTATTGGTTCTGCTTTCGTACGTATATACTTTATATTGGAGTGTTTCTCATCTATAGTATTCTTTTCTATCTACTTCCCCAGCCACTCAACGCGTCGCTTCGAACGAGTCTTCCTTCCAGGCTCAGTCTCTGCGGAGAGTAGCTACATGTAGTCCGCCATATTTCAACAAAATGGATCTTTCTTAACCGCGTCTGCAACTTCCCGGTACGCGTCGTATCCAAAAAGCCACGGCTGGACCAGGGGACAGGTCCAGCGACTGGGGAATGGTCCCTTCGGTTCCTTTCCAAGCTGGGAAAGGAAAAGTTCATCCCGGGCCTCTTGTTCGGGGCCGTTGGGCATATGGAATGAATCGCGCTAGAGAGGGATTGGAGTTAGATAAGCAGGATATTTTGCAGCCTTGGAATCTGTGAGGGTACATGCCTGTTTGAACGTCTCTTTTACAATCGCGTCGCCGCGAGCCTTGCGCAGCTCTTGGTACATTTTCAGTGCCTTTGGCAATTGCTCACGAGTTTGGATCGATCCGAGAAGCAGTCCCAGAACTGCGCCGTCCTCTATGGCGGAATTGGCCCCTTGAGCCAGATAAGGAAGCATCGGGTGGCATGAATCTCCTCTTCCATCGTATTAGCGGTATTGTATCAGAGTGGACGGACCTACGCGACACCTACACGAACACGCAGTTTGACTTCTCGTTTACCCATGAAGAGAGTTCTCGACCTGCCGACCCAGTAAGCACATGAAGGTTAATGCCAAGGGTCAGATATATTGATCTTACGATGCATTAACTTCCACTTATGAACTGACTTCACGGGTTTCAGGATTCGGTTTAAAATCGGATCCCATCCGTCGAATAAGGCCATCATTTGTTCGGTAGATCCAGGTTGCCGCCTCACACCTTCGGGTAGGTCATCTGGAACGATTAGGACAACATTGAACATGGTGCCGCCGCGCATTGAGTAAGCCACAGCGTGGGATCGAGGTCCTATCCAAATATTCACTGATGGCTTCCGTACTATCTCTCGCAACTCGGGGTCATCAATCTCGTCGATCTTCAGAACAATTCGATAGGCGAGATCACCGGTTGGCCAAGGGAAGTCCTTGATGTCTTGAATGAGGTGCCGACATGTCGACCAGATCCCGTCAGCGGCAACTATCAGATCCGCTTTCGCTTCGATCCCTGCCTCTGTTTGAATCGAAGGGGCGGAAAAATCGATGCCGGTCACTCTCTGGCCTAGACACAGCTTGACGCCTAGTTGCTTCGCTCGACTGGCTAGTGCCGAGTGTAAGTCCACCCGGTGCACTTCGAATACGGATGAACCGTATCTCATCCCCATTTTCTTATTTAAATCCCCATCCAGCGCCAATACTTTCCCGTCAGAATAGCGGCGAACCGCCAGATAGCTCGGCACCGAGACTGTCTCCCAGAAAGTCTCTGGTAACTGCCATCTTCTTAATAAGCGTGACGCATTCGGGGTGACTTGCATCCCTGCGCCGAACTATCAGGCTGTGGTGTTAGTATTGAGCCATGTTTGGCGGTTCTTCTCTACGAGAGATGGCACGGAGTTGACATACCTCCTGCAGCTCTTTTGCAGCCTCGAACACGGTCACATGGTGGCCCGACAGTGCGCTCGAGATAGCCGTCGCCAAACCGCTGAGACCCGCCCCGACAACGATAATGTCGAGGCTCACGGGTGACTTTGCGTGTGGCTGTTCGTCGGCGGTCATGGTGGGGCGGTAATTTCGGTGAGCTGTGGTAGATGGAGATATCTCTATCCGTTTGTGCAACGCATACTGAACCAGAATGTATTTGGAACGGGGGAACGTCGCCCGTTATAACTCCTTATGACCCGCGCATATTACGTTATCATGGGGCCAGCAGGAGTTGGCGAGTCCGCTTGCCTATCCCGTCTTCGGTCGGGGAGGAAACATCCATTGAATTGGTAATCCCCTACTGGGGAATTAACAATCCCCTGTACCGTTGCGGGAGAATGCGTGGGAGCCAATAAACATCCATCGCCATTATCGTCCTCCACAAGCAGCACCATTATTGCTTGCGCATACATGCGGCTCGGCACTCCAGCGTCATAGACGAACCGAAATGCACTAGGTACGTGACGTCGCATATAACAGTATTCCAAATCTCACGATAACGACGTCGTTTTTCAGTGAGACACTATTAGTCTACTAGGCTATCCATTGGACTACCACATATTCTTAGCGCAGAATCTTGTCGCCTTGGGTCAGTTGGCGATCAATTGCTACACGAACCTCGCCGACGCATCCTTGGGGGTCTGGGCTCTGGGCTCTGGGCTCTGGTCTGTTCATGGCGGATATCCGGTGGCCATCAGTTGGACTGATCGCCGTGGGCCACATCCGTAAGTACGGAAAGGTCGGGAAGCTTTGTGGATCTGTGAATATTGGTCCATTCTTCTCGCGTTTTTGGTAATGGGTTGCAATCCGTCACACCGCACCACGTGCCTTGGCAGGGTGTGGCGGGCGCTAACACTCAAGACTCGTGGTATGGTCAACCACCGAGGTGTCCGCTTTTGCGTAGTACGAGTGCGGTGGATCTGGCGGAAGATGGCTGAACGGCTCTACAATTGCTCGCCTAAGGGTCGCTCTCACTGACAAAGGCGACGAATCCATCGCCGTTACGCGTCACCCTGGATGTGGTACCTGTACACCTAAATCCAACTGTTCTGCTGCTGTCTCGTTCCGACCAAGTATGACCAACAATAATCAATCCTGGAAGGGCCCGAGCCACAGTTCATTAAGCTGTTGGTTGGTCGGTTGGGGCCTCAACGGAGTCAGACGGAGTCGGCCTCGGCAGTGCAGTCGGCGTCGCGATATTGGCCGGCTGAGGGTTATTCGGCCAACATTAAAATACAGTTTGAAATACCGTGATTGGTGCAAAAGACTCAGCCATGGCTGTTAGAGGGCCGAATTCGCCGTGCTCTAAGCACAATCGAGAATGGGACGTCAGTCTGCGGCTAGTGTGACGAAAACGACCTGATGGACAGCGGATCGCGTACGGACATAACCCATAGGAGTCGTGTAAACGCTGACGAAGAACTACATAATCACTATTAGTAAGAATGATCCTTTATAAGCAATCTGTTTTGCCAACAGTTGCAAGCGGGGGGAACATTACGTCCCGCAACATACACATGATCGAATTCCCAATTCGGATATCGTGAGACTCTTCTCACCGGCGAAGCAGGGAAAAACTTCCAGACTTCTTTCCGGAAGCGTCCCCCACGGTTTGTGAAACTAACAACCGACGCATGCACGCGCCGGGGGGGCCAACTACATGATGCCTCGCAGCCTGCAGGTCTCGAATAGCAACATACCCATGACCCAGACAAAAAGAAAAAAGAAAAAGAATCATTGATAACCGGTTAGATTTGGAATCCTATGGCGCTGTGCCGACTAGGCGACCAATGAATCGACAACTACTTGCCCGGTGACCTGTATTCGACACTGATCGTTATTCGACGGGATGTATGTTACCGGTGTCGTGTGGCATGATGCCCGCTGCTGTTGGTTTTACTTGCCTATTCGTTGCTACGTCGATCTTATGCTTACGGAATTGTTTGTGACGGTCCTCCGAGATATCGTGCTGTTAGTTATTATTACGCGACCAGGATGTTCGACAAGATTCGGTATCCCTGAGTTTTATTTATGATGACTCTTGGCTGATGAACCGGTCTGTACACAGATTATTCGGTATCCAAGTTTTGCCGTCACCTCCTTTTCCTCTATTGTCTGAGTGTCCTTATGTACAGTTATACTCCAGATCCGAGCGGACTTTCATGACGGCCCCACTTGAAGTCTTCGGGATTCGGGGCGTGCGGGAACGTCCTCGTTTGGCACTCGACAATCCTATACTCGGGATGAATCGCAACGCACTATCTAGCAGCTCCAGATCTCCAACAGAAACGCACGCCTAACCCATCTTGAAATTCCCAAACTTCCTTTTCCCCGCTCCCGTCACCGTTCCATCATGACGTTCGTTCTATCCCAGATGTAACGTGCAGGGCCCAATAGGGGTAGGCATTCATCAAACACCGCCGAGACTACCGCGAGAGGCTAGCCATACCTAGCAAGGGACATGCAAACCTAGCGCACACGACGTGTTAGCAGATCCCTCTCCTCTCCCTCTTCACCGCGTAAATGAAACTAGGCAGATCGTCAACCGAGGCAAACTTCCCTGTTGGCGCTATCATCCCTCACAGTGTCGTTCTGCGCTCGATCCAGCGGGCCGATCTACGTTTCTTACGTTACGTGTCGCGGTTCGCGTCGGATGCTCCCCGATATATCTACCGATCCAGTGCGGGCGGTCGCGGAACGCGGCATGTATCGTGGCTGTCCGGGCGTAAGTGTACCCGAGTCCCCAAGTCGTCGATTAGACCTTGTGTCGAATTCCAGCCTATCGTATATATAAACGAGTCATCCGCCGCGAGTGACTTATCAGGCTGTTCTATTCTTCGGTCGTTCATACATTCTCAATACAGCGAATGCTGGGCCCTGTTCTAAATCTTGACAGTTTAATGGTGCAAACGTCTTTTTCCCAGCACTTGTTTCCTCCCATGAAATGGCGATCAGGCGGCTGCGGGATGGGTTTGTATCACGCGTGAAACCTGGGATTGGGGTACATGGTCACTATGTTGATGCTACAAGGAGCGAAATTAGGCACTTGGAGTACTGAGTGTTCTATTGAGTACCGACTTTATTCGTTCTGGAGACCGAGACAGGGAGGTGAGCAGAGTGTGAATTCAGGTATATACGTGTGTGACGGAGGTTAAAGGCTTAACCGTGGCGTCCTCCATTGGCACTACGCTATATTATATACCCTAGATTGTGCATTGCAACAGGATGCCGACACGCAGGCTTCTTGTCCCCAACCTGCAAAGGCGCCCACCAGTGAGATAATTCTGCTTTTTTCCACGGGCCCGCCACCGCCCTCTGCCGTACACGTTCGACGACAGACGGTGACAGGCCCCCTTTGCCCGAGTAATAACAGTTATCGCTATACATATTGAAAGTAAAAGAAACAAGTTTCCAATAGGCGCCACAGACGAGACATGACTGTTCGGTCAATATCCTCGTATGAAAACTTGTGGCCACAGACTGAGCATTGTGACTTATTCTCATCTGGGAAAGCCCATCACGAGTTTTCAATAACCAGACGAGACATGACTGTCCGGTCAATATCCTCGTATGAGAACCTGTGCCCACAGACCGAGCATTGCGGGCCCGTTTCCATCCGGGAAAGCCCATCTCCAGCAAATACCGCCACAAAATCTTTGCCACCGGTTTTGTGCCCTCAAACCACCACTATATCAGCCAGGTTGTCTTCAACCTGTCTATCACTTCTCCGTAAAGGAGGGGATCTCCCAGTCGAGGAGAATACGAAGGAATCTGGCACGCTGCAATGTTGCCCTGTTCCATTTTCTTGTCAATGTTTTCGAAGACCGTCCAAGGCGCGAAATATCTTTGTCCATTCAATGTGAAACTTCTGTCTTGCGGTTTTCCTCAATGCACACAGAATAGCAGCAGTGCTATGTGCCGTACGAAGTTGCGCCCGTGGAGCCGTCGGCCTTGGGTTTATCGGGGCTCACGATAGATTTGGAATCCTTTGGCGCTGTGCTCACCGTGGTCTCTGGGACCAACCTTCAGTCATGATATTTTGCGCCTTATAGTCCACGACGACGCCAAGCCTAGCAGACGGGCTTTGCTCAGTCCACATCAACGGTTACTACACCAGCATCGGGACCGGCACAAGAGACCGTCGTGATAAGGGGGCCTCCCCCCCCCCCCCCCCGAATATCCTTGCTGGTCTGTAGGCTTGGCGTTGTCGTGGGGGAATTGGCGAACACAAAAGATCATGACTGAAGGTGACACTTAGGTTTGTACCAAGCGCGCCATTCCGACCGCATGTCGTGGATCATGTCTTCGCGGTATCGGTGGGCCATGGTGTCAGTGACAAAAACGCAGCGGATTTCTTAGGTTGAGCCATCCTTGCTGAGTACGAAATGTTCACCGTAGTACCCTCTATTGGTACTACGTGAGGTAGATTATCGTACGGAATCCCGATCAGATACAAACCGGTTGCTAATACCGCTGAGGTTCATTGTAACCAGCAAAGCGACCGGCTTGTATTCAACCGGGTTTCCGTCGATGATGTTGTCAGGCGATTCGAGATTGTAACGTAATCCATACCAGTCCCGGCCACTTACGAATTCGACTCATGCGTTGCCTGATTGTGGCGTTTCAATAGGTTGAGTGAGCATAATTGGTAAGTGGGCGGGAGTGGTATGGATCACGTTAGCCAGTGATTGCGAATTGGCCGACCACGTAGGTAACATCGCGGCAACGAAAGGTTCGGGACAGCCACTGGTGCTGAGATTCTCCATCCTTTTCATACCGTTCGTAACCCGATTGGCAGTATCCGGCTCGGTATATTCCTCGCCCTCGATCAATTTGGCTCACACGGGTAGGCAACCCATACCATGTCATTCGTTGAGCTCTTACTGCAACAGTACAGCCGGGCCAAGGGCTGGAGAAGACGGAGCCCGGCCCACACCTCAATAGCATCTTTATGATGCTCTTGGAATTGTTGGACGAATTCTTTTTCAGCAACCATGAGTTGATCTCTTCAGTCCGCCTGCTATTAGATGTCACCATACCGGCCTTGCCTCCAAGAGTCTGGATCACGCTCTATAGTTCACGCTCGGGTGAAAATCATGTGGCGCTGAACCGAAATTGTTGGATCCATGCAAAAAGCTTTTGCTAATAAAGATCTTTTGGCGCAGCGGTAAATCCAACAGAGACACGTTGGCTGTCACGCTCCCAAGGCCCGAGACTATGTAGTGATCGACCCAGTGGCGCACTATGCTCCTTAAGGCAACATAGGGATTGGTGACCCGATGCCGTCGTCAATACCAGGTCCGCGACGAAATGGGCCTGCACCACCCAGGCCCACAAATATGCCAGAGAGACCAACCCCCCGGCGGAGCGCCAAGCGTCGACAGTCGACATTTTCGAAGCCATCTCTACAGAATCGACAGAATCCAAGGCTAGATCGAGAAGGACCGGTAAGATCACTGACGGCGGCGGTATTGTCGCCCGATCCGTCTTGATCGAGCAAGTTTTATGGCAGACTCGTCGAGAGACAGAGTGTCGAGCCCAATGATGTAGTGCCGGGTTACACGAGTTCGCGAGTCCGCCAGAAAGATATCCAGCTGCTTCTATAGGTATTGTTGCCCATCCAACGCCGGGCCCCTTGTTTAATTACAGGAAAGGAGGCGGGAAGAATTTGTGCGTCTCTGAACGTCCACCCTCAGGCGAGTCGACAAATACTGGTCGAAGGCCCCCAGGCGTTCTGGTAGCGGTACGGGTATGATGTTCGCCTTCGAGCGCCAGAAGATTTGCGGCGATGTCCGGTAGGTAGAGGCACGCAGGCCCGTGTTGAGGATGAAGGCTTAATTCAGTCTTGACCATGAACGACTCCGAGCCTTTCTTCTTCACGTTATACGGGCAACGTCTTTATTAAATCTTGCAAGGTCCCACCCTTGCATAGTTCCATGTAGATGACTGCCGCGAACGGATCCTCCCGACGGGAGGCTCCGGACGCCCTAGTTTGGAAGACTTCTTGGCATTCAACCAAACGGAATGACCGCGGGCTGTTGCGAAATGCAGTCGCTGAGATGCGGTCGACGCGGCCTGCGCAAGGACCAGCAGGTTATTGCTGTAGTCCATGGAGCGGACCACGCCAACCGCAACTGCCACGACGCGGGCGTGTTGCGTTCATACGGCACCGCGGATGCGACTCCGAGTCTCCGACATCACGTGCCTAGCCGGGCAAACCACCATGCCGAGTGTAGGCAATGGCGATCCGGCCAGCTGTGCCGTGATGGGCGACTCGTCGTGTTCTGGGCATCCGCAGTGGGTAGCCATTGTTGCATGGAGACTTCTGCTAGAGGCTGCCCGATGTCAGTAACGGGCACGATAGGCGGGGGGCAAGCTCAACAAAATGGTAGATTACCTCTCGACCCTAACAATGGGAGATGAGCCTGGGATGAGCCTATAGCTATAGGACAAGCGTGCTGTGAGTCGCGAAATAGATGCTGTTAAAGCTCGATGTCAGTAAAAGAAATGACGGACAGTGACAAAGCTCAACGGAACGGTAGGGCGATTACCTTCTAAGTGTATTAACTGAGACGCACGACCGCAAGTTGTGGCAGATTGCGTGATCTAGATTGCTCGCTCGATGGCGGCAGCAGACTTGCTAGGCGGGAACAACGTTCGACGGCGTGATAGAAGATTGAGGGCTATGATCGCCAGAGCTCGCCAATGATGGCTAATGGAAAGGGTTTGTGTGGTCAAGAAGTTTTGGGTCGATCTGTCTGTTGCTTTGTGGGGGGTTGGTCCGTCGATGGGTGGATGGGAAGGGAAGCAAGGTTAACGGGGAGATGGAAAGGGAAGTAGGTCCCGGTGCTTGACTTCCAGCACCTACTTCCCCTCCCATCAACCCATTCAACCCACAACCCAACCCAACCCAACCCAAAAAAAGTTGCGGGAAAAATTGTGTTGAGAACGGAAGGGGGGTGGAAAGAAGGTGGGCGCCGAGGGAGCCTTTATATAGAAAAGTGAGAACGAAGACTCCAGCCTCCCACGGCAGTGAATGGAAACGGTTCACCGCCTTCGGCAGTATCCTCGGGACGTACCTTCTCGTTCACTACTCCAGGTACCGAGTTTTATTATTGTCAGGTACGGCGGAGGAACTCGGTACCTCGTACCTGCCTCGTGTGAAACTTCTGGTGCCTTCCTTTTCTGCCGTTGTCGCGTCGCCGGGCAACCCGGGAGCGAGGCCGTGAACGCGTTCACAACACCCGTTGCACTATTAGATAACCAGTTGGAAACCTCTGAACTGGGTAACCCGTGTAAATAACACGGCAGTTCACGACTAAGGAGTCGATGTATGTACGGAAGAGATGACTTGCATTCAATGGAGGATCACGATAATACCCAATGCGGTTATGTCGACTTCCCGAAATGTAAACAACGCGTCGTCGTATTTTCCACGCTGAACTGGCATCACGTGTACCCCAGAGTCCCCTGACATGACCGCTGACCTACCTAGTATCATATACCTTCCAAGGCCGAAACGTAGGATATTTATACTCGCTACTCCCCGACAATAACAGTATACATATCAAGATCTAGCGCTTCCAGTCCATGCCTAATAGTAAATCGTAGGTCTGAGGTGAAATTTAACGGTCCCCAACCACATGACCGTCTACAAGACGCCTCCTTAGATAGTGTGCCCAAGACCTATGAGTATCCTTTGACAGTATCTACTCACAGTGGCGCCTTTATGATGTGACAGTACGTGCTTTCCTCTCTCTTTCTACATCGGGAAAGAGAACATCATCTGAGCGAGCCCAAAAGCCAGCTGAGCATCATATCCCGCTCTTCATGACCCCGTCACGCAGTAGAAGTGTCACACGACGCTGTCACAATCCTGCTCTTGCCCCCCATCCTCAACGTCCACGGCATCATTGAACCACCATCGCTAACAGCCCTTCGTACAATAGATATCAATACTGGCTCAGGCCAGGGTGGCGCACGTTTCAGCAGGCATACCGATGTCACCACGATAGAAAGGAAAGACCACAGCCAAACCAACACCAGCAGCGCTATACGTTGCGGCGTGGACGTTAACGAACGCTCTACAACAGGCAGGATGGGTTGTATCTTTGCACGGATTGCGGCGTCCCGGTCCTGACCTGCTTCGCTCACTGGCAACTGCGGACGTGGTAGAAATCTACCGCTTCCGGACGGGGACCCCTGGAATTCCGATTCAACCGTTCTCAGCCCTGAATGCTATGTTGCCTTTGTTGTCGCTGTTGGCAACCCGAACCACGGTTCCGGTTGTCTCGCAGATCAGCAGACCTCACGGTAACTCAGATATGGCGACATCCATGACATCCGCCGAAACGGCATCGGGTTCTTTTCCCAATGCCGGAGCACGCTTTGCTGTATTCAACGCTTGGTCATAAGCTGGTTTGTCGAATACGTTTTCTTAGCGATTATTACCAGGAGCGTGCAGTAGCACAGGCCTCCGGCATGAGCATATCCTCGGCGGCGGTTTTATCGCAGCGGAGTCGGTTCACCTTCGGATGTTACCGACTTGAACCCAGTGAGTGCGACAACGGGGCCCTGGGCAAGCATGATTCAATCCGTCACGGCAATGTGTATGTGAATATTATATATCGCACTGACCTGAATGGCTGCAGTGCGTCTTCTGCCCCCTTTGTAAATAGTTCTGTGTTCTGAGGGCCGCCCTGCCACCCAGGCCAAAGCCCTATTTTTTGTTCGAGTTGTTTGTCTGTCGCAGAAGACAAGTCCTGTCTTTCTACCTAGTCGTAGTGGACGGAGCGCTGTATCGGTAGGGGCTAAGCATCGACCCCTATATATACAGAACCGGACTTTTTACCGCTGTTTAGTTGGCCGGCGTGTGGTTGCAAGCCGAATCGCCGTCCTTCTGGGGGGCCGAGGAAACGATTTGATCTGGTATGATACATATATCTGGTCTTTCCTGTTGTTTCTGAATAGGTATCTGTGCGTTCGCCATCTTCGTCGCAAGTAGGATAGGATCTGTGCCTTGCTTAAAGGACGCGTTTGCCACGGTCTATGGTGTGTGATGTCTCGATCCGAAGCATGTTGGATGACGTGGACCATGGTGATCTCGAAACTCGCCTTGTGAGCCGAACAGGCTATTCTCAATCTGGGGTCTGGAAACGATGCTGGCTTCGTGGTCTCGGATGCACAGTCGGCGGGATACCACTCCTCACACACAGAGTCATAGTTTTAGGTAGCTTCAGCTTGACTATGAGGCGCAGGTACTAGGCCGGTCATTGCGCTTCTATTCCTCGTCGTCTCTTTTGTTGGCCGAGTGATTGAGCCCGGTTTTTTCTTGATTATATTTAACTTGAAGCGTTATGCTCTTGTTATATTATCCGTGTTGACACCGCTAGGAGGCAGCATTTGTGAGCCAACTAACCTCTTCTCGTGAACTTTTAACGGTTTCACCTGCATCTGCGAGCAGGGGCTATCCTTTGTGTCAATACTATATTCATAGCAGCAGGCGCCTGATAATGAATTCTCGTATATAAGCAGCCATTCCTTCAACTCCTGCCCGTCAGTGGTCAGGGGTAGTAATGGTACTTCAATTCAATGATTTTCATCTCAAGCGCGTTCTAGAGAAGTCTGGTTGGTTGAGATGGTAACATGGACGACACGGCCACGGCGGGCGGGATGGTAGCCATAGCCCGGTGACAACACCGATTATGTCGGAGTGCGTTTGGCTTCTGTCAGATCCAAGACTCTGTCCACCTCGCCCGATATTTCGCCATCTTTGTGGTGGATATCCCTGGGAGTTGGGTATAGACTGGATGAACTCCGTGTTACGGCTTGCTTCAGGGCCGCACAGCTAGAACTTAGCCGTCCAAGTACATTGAAGCCCTTAGACTGAATATCCGCAATTCCCGCAGGCCTCCAGCGAAAACCGAGATCAATCTGATTTTGGTGCGACACCGCCCGTCCGCAAATATATTCGTTCGTAGCGTCCGCATTTCTCGACTGTGGTAGCTGTACCGTGGGATATAAACCCCCGTCTATACGTCTTTGACCCCGCAACAGAGAGACCTGATAGTCTCCTAGGAACCAGGATCTAGTGCTTCCATTTGCGTCCGATAACGAGTCCAATTGCTCCTCCTTTAGAAGTGTGGGACAGAGACTGGGGGTGCTGTCGCAACGAAGAAAAGAAGCCATTCATTAGTCTACGCCTCCTTCATGGCGGACTTCACACAGAATATCGGATATCGTCAAAAGTAATGGACGGAGCCCAGTAAAGGAGCATATTACGTATACCAAATCCAAGAGTGGCAAAATCGGTGATCTCGGGGTCTGGCTAGTGTCGTTGTCGTCTTCAATTAGCTTCTTATGATGACGATACATGAGGCGGATGCTAATGTTTCGGCCTTGTCCGAGCTTCTTGAATGCCGAGCTGGTTATGGACCGTTTATTCCCAAATTATTGTCTGAACCTGGTCCTTTCGCAGGGGCCGCTTGAATGAGTTCTGCTATTTGCATTGGGGTTACCATTCTGGTGAGGTTATATATATATATATATGTACGAAACACGAAATAAACGGGTTGGTACATGACGTGTGAAGGTGGAGCGAAAGACGTTAAGGTAGAAGGTCATCAGTGGGAGAGGTTGGATTAGGAAATGAAACACGCTGAAGAGAGGAGTAGAGACGATGAGTCGCGGGGGAGAAAGGGGGCTTAAGTAAAGGAGGAATTGGGTACGTAGACAAGGCAAACGCTCCAGAAGAAACTGGCCACGAGGGCACTTACTCATACATGCAGGCAAATGACATGAAAACGGTTTATAATTTGTATTACACTGCTCCTGGATGTTTGTAGAAACAACAACTACTCCCAGGGTGATGATACTAGAACCCTCAGTCAAACATCGGGGCTTTTTCCATCACTGGTAGGGCGTGGGTCAAGTGGAATCTCTTCCAGCAAACTTCACGTAGCTAGCAGAGAGTCCTGTCCCGTTCATGCTCAAGCTTTGAGTTTGCTTTATGGTCGTCGTTTTCGTATGAATCGGTCCTGGTGCTGGAGCCCGGAAAAACATCAAACGGGTCAGGTGGCGATAATACAACAATCGGAGCGGGAAGGATATTGGCTCGGACTCTTGCTGGGTAAATACACACCTAAGCAAGCAATATCTCGCAGCGGAGCAAGACTGACTCCGTACAATCAAAATTGTACGAACTTGTAGGCTGGGTACTGACACTGCTAAGGAGTCATTGATCGCGTCGCTCGTCCACTATACCCCATGTCGAATCCATCTTAATGTTGGAAGTGTGCTCCCACGCGCTGGCTATGGGATCAACGCCGCTAACAGGTAGTCAGTATTTAATCGCTTTCCTATTTGCGAGTATCGTTGATGTAGGGTGAGATGATGAAGACTATTATAACCGATTCAATTCGCAGAAGGCAAAGGTGATTTCAAGAACCGCGGGATTCCGCTTAGGGTCATCTTCGGGCCTATCCCGTATGTGGGTATCTATTTCGTACGCCGGCATCCAAGTCCGAAATCCGCGGGATTGGGGCACAGCCATCGCGTGTCAATTCCGTCGAACTTGTAACTCTCGCCGACATTGTGATGCAGAGTTTCTATTCCTGGCTGTCATCCGCATTGTCGTCCGAAAAGTAAGGGTAATACTCCGTACCAAGGGCTACCTCGTCAATATATATAAGATGCCTCCGATGAAGTCTTCAATGCGACTCCCACTTGAGCAATCATCTTCGAGACAGGGCAGCAACTACAGAAACATTTACATACCTTTTCTCACGATAAAATAATTCTCAGCTACATTCAGACACCAAGTGGAAGACATTCAAGATGCGAGGTGGTGCTAGTTCCTTACGACAAGCGTTCCCTGGGAAGCCCAAATTCTTGGAAGACGACGTCCCTGACCTGGAAAATAAGGTGAGTGCGCTGAGCTGTTGTCGAGTTATCCCTACTACCAGGTATGGTCCGGCAGAAAATTTGCATGTGCTAAATCATGTCGCCAGGTCATCATCGTTACTGGTTCAAATACCGGCGTGGGCAAGGAGATCGCCCGAATAGTGTACTCTAAGAATGCCAAGGTGTACATGATGGCGCGATCCGAGGAAAAGACGCGCAAGGCAATGGATGACATTAGGACGTCCTTTCCGCAATCACGGGGTCAGATGACCTACATTCGCCTTGATCTTTCCGACCTCACGAGCATCAAGACTTCTGCGCAGGAATTCCTCACCAAGGAGCGGGAACTGCACGTTCTCTTCAACAACGCCGGCGTGGGTTATCCCGAGAAAGGCTCGCGAACGAAACAGGGGTACGAGCTCCAGCTCGGTGTAAACATACTCGGTACCTTCTCTCTGACCAAGCACTTGACGTCTACGATTGTATCGACGGCCAAAACTTCGCAGCCTGGCACCGTTCGAGTGGTCTGGGCCTCTTCCTCGGCCGCAGAGGCTATTAATCCCAATACCTTCATGGAGGACTTGAAGAACTGGGATAGTAGAAAGGGGTTTGAGCAATACTTTCTTAGCAAGCTGGGCAACTATTTTCACGCGACCGAATTCGCAGCCCGGCACAAGGCGGATGGCGTGATCTCTGTCTCCCTAAACCCCGGGAACCTCGATTCGGATTTCTGGCGCACTCAAGGACCGCTGGTGAGCTGCATGCTTCGGAAGACGCTACTGTATCCACCACTTTACGGGGCGTATACCAACTTATTTGCCGGGTTTTCGCGCGAGGTCACTCTGCAGAAGTCCGGAGAGCTCCGTGAGTAACGATTTATTTCACCCGTCGTTCAACTGGTCCGGAATATGTATGCTAACTGGCAGGATAGTCGGTCCTTGGGGCAAATTCAAGCAAATTGATCAGGATATGGTGAATGGTTCCAAGACAAAGTCGCAGGGCGGAACTGGAACGGCTCAGAAGTTCTGGGACTGGAGCGAGGCTCAGATCAAGCCGTACGCAGCTTAATATCATCTCAGATGTCGAAGAGGTATTGGAGGTTTATTATAGAATATTTTGTTTCTTCCATAGAATTGGGCGTATCTTGGTTTGTTTTCTCTTAGAATTGGGTATATAATAGATGGTTAATCAGAAAGCAGCGATGAAGTTTTGGACTTGTAAAAACAGCGCGTCTCTCGATGGAAGAGAATTGTTAAGCACACCGCCACAGTCATTTCTCGTGGCTGGGATGTTTCCGCCACGTTCGGGTTTCTACTTATTTACGTTATGCAATCTTGCGCAATTCAACTTCCGGAACAGTTCCCCGACTTGAAAATGGCTCAATATAAATAACGGCAGGAGACAAGTGCCTCCATATACGGATTGAATGTCAATACCTGTAGCATGTGCTGCCAGGATCGTGATGCCTATGGCTACCGATGTTCTTATCAAGCCTCCACCAAGGGATACGGATACATACCTGCGGTTGTAGTCGGTACGGAACACAGACTGTACATTCAAAAGATGGTGGGTCGCGTCCCCCGTCGTCGGCTGGGTCTGTCCCGTATGAAACGTAACATGAACATCTACCCGTAGATAAGCTACCTACCGGCTTGAGAGGTCTCATGACCGGCCGATAGATACGAGGTGATAATGAATGCAATGTCGTAAGGCCGCCATGGATATTAGTCATGGCTCCTTTCATCGCAGCAGGCAATCCACAGTCGCGCTAATTCCGTTGAAGGATTACCCGCCGCTTTCCCAGGTCAACACCTTTGTAATCGGCATTTTCGAAAATCCAGCAAGACCTCTCCAGCGCGCTCTTCTCACCCCAGCACCTAATTAAGTCTTGAATGATTCCGTCAGGCCGCTCAATTTCCCGGGGTACATAGACCAGCCAGAGAAAATGCCCCCCGATCCGGTGCTACCCTCGTCGGAAGCCTTCAATCCGGCACCTTACGGGCATGCGTGTGTCGCGTGCGCGCGCGCCAAGTGCAAGTGTTTCTATCGGGCCGCCGGAACCGACTGTGAACGGTAAAGAAGAGACCTCTCTTCCTTCCGCCTGGCCATGTTTCCTAGGTATCTCAAAAGTTTTGCACGCATAGGTCTAGTGACGCTGATGAGATGAGCGGCCGAATCCAGATGTCACCGCCGGGGGATAGCTTGCGAACAGCCGGTAGCCACCCGCAAGCGCAAAGCCCGGAGTCCGCCGCCTGCTCCGGCCCCGGCTCCGGCTTTACCGTTCCCTTCATCTTCTATTCATCGCCTGGGGGAGCAGCTGGAGGATCTGGTGTCGCTTTTGCGCTCCCAGGCCGTCGAAAAGCAAGCTCAGGCTCTACAGTTGACGCCTCTGTCTTCGCCGAACGGGAGTAACGATACGCCGCCGGTTGCAAACACAGGCGATGAGCCCGCGTACTCGGCGCCGCTACGGGAGCCGGATGTAGTGATCGACACCACGGCCAGTGTCGTACATCTTTTGCGTCCGAGCAGCCCAGTCCTGGCAAACTCGCCTGTCTTCGACGATGTATCGACGTACCAAATCTCGGAGAGAACGGCAGAAGAGCAGTTGGATACGTTCCGTAGCTTTTTCATCACGATGTTTCCCTTCGTCCACATACCCAGCACGACGAGCGCATCGGAGCTCCGGCGTCAGAAACCTTTCCTTTGGCTCGTTATCATGGGCCTGGCAACCAAGTCGGTTTCGCAGCAGTTCGCCATAGATGATATGATCTGGCGCATTATCTCGCAGAGGATCGTGTCCGAGCATCTGGCCGATATAGACCTGCTCCTTGGGCTCATTGCCTTTGCTAGTTGGTCTGTCAATTACCCCGTTATGGGTTACACTCGCTTGGACTGACGGGTCAACATAGGTGTCATTACTTCAAGAAGGATAAGCCTTTCATGACCATGTTAGCCCAATTGGCCGTGTCGCTTGCTTCCGAACTCAATTTACATAAAGATGTGCCTGCGAACATAGCACGGCGGGATCATCCCCGGCGAATTTTGGCGCAGAAGTACCCGGAGCAGCGAATTCGGACCCTGGAGGAACGCCGGACTATTCTTGCGGTATTCCATCTTACATCTTCGTGAGCAGTTCCGATATCTTCTCCCGTATATTTGTGGTAATTGCACGGCGAGATGCGAGTACATGGCTAACTGTAAACATGCAGCACATGGACGGCGTATAGAAAAACCGAACCCCTGCGTTGGACAGGATATCTAGATGAATGTCTACGCGTCTTAGGGGAAACAGGCGAGGAGATGGATCGCCTGTTGATCATCCAGATCAAGTGTCGGCTCCTTACCAATCAATTGACCTGTGCCTCCGCCACAGACGACGAGGCATTAGCAGAAGACGGGTCAAGATCGCCTTCAGTGCACTTGACTGCGGCCCTACTAGGGCAACTAGACGATATCCAGCGAAGCATACTGGCTCCTGTCGGCTTAGAAAGTCTGCCGTCCATTTACCCCTTTTGTGACAGAGGTAGACAGTTCTAACTGATACCAGGGATTGCGCATTTTTATCTCTACAATGCTAGACTAACGATCAATGCGTACGCGATCGGTAGGCCTATCACCCTGGCCATGACCGACATCTCTTACAACACAGTATATTTCCGAAGACTTCGGCACCTCGACCTGACCTTAGCCGCTGTCGAGAGCTGGCTAACGACCGCGTTTCCCGAGATGCCGTTGACGAACTGGATCGGTATGACTGTGGATATAATCGCGCAGTTCATGCAGTGCGTCGTCGTCCTTTTCAAGCTCACCACGCTCCATGAACGGAACTGGGATCCGGAGGAGGTAAAGAAGCGACTCAATGTGTTCGACATCCTCGATCATGCTTCTGAAGTCATCAGCCGCGTCCCTGGCGCCTGGGGCATAGTTGATGCCGACGGACCGCGGCGGGGTCTCTTGTTCAAGACCTCCCACCTTTTGCAGGCCATTAAGACCTTGTTCATGAAGGAGATGGCATCGCAATCCGAGGACTGGCAGCCACCCCAGAATGACGGCAGTGGTTTCCAGAATGGCCTGGCGGGTTCTATCGACGCTCCGATTGAAGATGAGTTTCTGATGAGCTTGTGGGATGAGCCGTGGGTTTCGGATATCCTGGAGCCTTTCTAGAGCGTCGTGTATCTCATTCCAGGCTCCCTTACCTGGAGGCAACGGCATTGTTTTTGCCCACCGGCGACGACCACCATAACGATAAAGAGTTCCCACACGGCATTGCGTCTGGCGTGTATAGGTACATGTACCTAAACGACAGCATGCAGCCAATTCTCGACACCGCCGGATTTCGCATACCCAAGGGGTCAGCTTAAATCCCCATACATAATCACCAAGACCCCCAAGCCTCAAAAAGGAATCCAAGTCGGCACCGAGCAGCGCTTCCATGAATCAGATCGCTACATCGGCGCCAAGACGCGTTTCATGACGACGTTTCGTGATTCGACGCGAAGGACACATAGCCGCCCGTGGTCTCGCTACCGCCGGTCTTTTGCAAAGGGGCGCCTGCAGGATCTGATTCGTCTGTCATAAAAATGCTGGGTTAGCTCAGACAGACGGTTTTTCCGAAATGTGATAATCATCTCTTTTTTTCATTTTCTTCTCTGTTGTTCCTTTCGTGACCTTTTTTTTTTTCTCTCGTTTCGTGATGGCGCGCGTGCGCGACTGGGTGGGCTACATATATACCTACCTACCTGCTCGCGCTGGGCCTGTGCTGTTAATTTCGGCTTGTGGCCTTCCGCGACGCGGTGGTCCACTTCTGCTGGCACGTACGCTGCTCTCGCATCCGTGCGTGCTTATGCTGTCTGCTCTCTCTTGGGAACCTGAACTTCTGCGTGCTGGCTCTGTCGCGATTCTCCCTGGTCTGTCGTGGTGCTCGGCCACTCCACATGTGGAAAGGAGGTGGCGTCCCTATTGACCTGATTTCCATCGGGCCACTCCGCCCGTTTACGAGGGGGTGGCGCCCTTGATTAGTATGTACCATAGGATCGACGCGTTGAGGTGAAATTGGGGAAGTGGATGGATGGGTTGGATGCCGTTGCCAATGCGGATGGATAGCCCTATCATCATGTAGGTAATCACCTCCTTTCCCGTGCCACCCCATATGTGATGTACATACAACTGTTTGTCTGATTATACCGATACCTCAGGTAGGTATACAGACTATCCACGGAATAATTTACATCGCGGCTTACCCCGTAGATATCACAACGCCCCCGTTGCCGCACCCGCGGTGCTCTGTCGACGGTACGCTATCTCGTAGCAGAGTCTGTAAATGTCAATGTCAATGGAGGCGTAAGTATAAGTCTGTAGTGCGTAGTAAGCTGCTGTTGCCGTTATCGCCGCCTTCCAAGCTATCGCCGCTACCGGCCCGTGGAACACGGCGATCCGGGTCCGCGCCTAGCCACCGCCCCTCTACGTGCCATTGGCTGTGAGGTGAAATTGCGATGGACGACGTCTTTATTATGGCAGATGGGGTTGAGCTGGGGATCACCGGTTTTATACCTTGGCTGAACAATATGTGTGATTATACCTATGTGTGCTGTCTTCCCCGTATTATACCTACATCTCGTATGGCCCGACACTATCGTCTGTGATGTGTAGACCTCTCCAGCGATACACGATGGATGGATCCGTGGGGCATCGTCATCACGTCTCCAATGCGTGGTACTTGTACCATGTTACATTACTGCTGTGGATGTGGGTATTTCTGGGGGCCGGGAGAAGGGCCAGTCTGTATAAGTAGGCAGTGCACGGAATACGCCCACCGCACAGGAAACACACAATTCCTCACCGCATGCGTCTACATCGCAAAGTAGTAATGCATTAGTAAGTTATGTGCCTAACACGTGTGCACGATGGGGACCACGAAGTGCATCCAGGCGCTATCTAAGAGCCCGTCGGTTCGAGTCCTCCGGCACTAGGCCCGGAGAAGCAGTATCAGCAGAAGGAAGAGAGAGACCAGCCAGGGCCCTGATCTTCGCGGAATGGCGCTCGGATCCTGTTGCTTCCCTCTCCTTTATGCTCTACCTACCTGGGTAGTTGACAGTATTGCGTAGATGACAGGCCTGGGCTTCTCGGCATTGCTGTGTGCGAGTGAACGTGCCTGAGCTGACCAATGGGGCCCGCTGTTCACTGGGGAGTACGGACGTAGGCGTGTTCCGGATGACATGCCTTTCGTCTTTTTCATGTATTGATCGATTTGACCCGTGACCCGTGAATCGATCGAGGGATTCCCTTTTTACCGTGCGAAACGTGGCCCCCGCCGGCGTATACCAAACGAATCAGCGCCGCATTGGCGCCAACGTGCTCGCCAAAATAGCCTATCGCGGCCTGGCTTCGCATGGCTTCGCATGCCATCGCCATCGGCCATCGCACCGCTTCTTCTTTTCCCCCGCCATGTCGGCCCTGTCCCTCCTAGGGAGGTCCCCCCCTACTTATAGCGTGCCCAACTCGCTGCCGATCAGGCCGTTGTTTATCTACATCGCACGCAACTTAATCAGGGGGCTTGAGGATCTGCGCTATAGGCGATTCCTTCCCTACCTATTCCTGGCTACTACTAGTAGATGGTATCTAGTACCTACGCGGTATTTGCACTTAACACTACCTACCTAAACTCCTCGGTGGACTAGTTAGCCCTCACGTGTCGGCTCCATCGCTTCGCCTACCGGATTGCTCGGCCGCCGCCCCCGGGATCGCGTCACAGAATGCGGGCGGCCATCCCTTTGTGAAGGGCTCGGCCGAGCAGGGTGACCGGACAGCGAATGGCAAACACGTTGTAGTCCATCTAGCTCTCGTGCACTGTACTAAGTACGCTTCCTCCTTACGGCTGTTCGCTCTAGCGTAGGGATTATGCACGGAATACACATTGCCTATCTCCGGTTAGCACGGAACTTCAGTGACCTCGTTCGTGATCGCTGCCCTTTCCCAGAGCACTACCTACTACTATACTGAGTACGTGAAAGTACTGTGCCGCCGGGTTCGTACCTACAACGATACGGAAAGGAAAAGAAAAACAGAAAAGGGAATCAATTGGCGGTTTCTACATACACTAGTTTTACGTAGTGTAAGTCTGCCCAGGACGACGGAGAGCCCGTTACGCCACCTTTTTTTGCTCGTGAACTGATGAATTCTTCTTGTTCGAGCTGAAAATGGGCGGGAATAAAACATGTACGGCCGGTCTTGTACTCCCAGAGCCTGATTGCGGTCCCCCTTCGTCCCAAAACGGTGGAATTAATTGATGTGGATTTGTGTACGTGTGTTGTTGCGAATCAAATGTTCATCTGGGGCTGGACTTGTACTGTAGACGGGTTAATAAGTTACCTCTTATTACCTGGACTCTATACCACGTCGTCTGTATCTATACCTCTGCCATACCCGCCTCACATGACAATCGGCACGGCGATATTGCAACACAGCATTCAATTTTGTCCATTGATCTTGGGTTGCCACATCGACTTGGCCCTTCGGAGCTGAAGGGTCGCAATTCTTCGTTTTTTCCTTCCCTCTCTCTCCCTCTCCCCTCTCCCTCTACTCCCCCGAGGCTGCGCGCTTTCTCGCTTCTGACGGCACCGTTCCGCCTTTTTTCTCGATGGCCGGTTTTAAGACGAATTTGTATTGCGTACTATTCCCTCCCTGTGTGCAAGTGCATAGGTACTACGCTGACTACCTTACTATCTGGGTAGGCAGGCGTGTAGTGCGCGCTACCTATAGGCTACCTATAAGGGATCTACATTATGTATACACTATTGAAGCCTGAAGGGCGAATCCGTGTCCCGATGAATACTTGCCTGGTAGGCAGGCAGTTTAAACCCCCACCTGTGCTTTCGTCCGATACCTACTGTACGAAGTATCCAGATAGATGCTGGCGCATGTGGGCGGGTTGGGGTCCGGTGATTCCGCCGCAGTGACCGGTTCCCTTCAGGCTGGCGCCCGTGAATCAATCCCCTTCAGAGGGAAAGGGAGAGAGTTGGAGTGAGTTAATCCAGTCCGTACGGGCGCGATGATTTTTAAGTCGGTAGCTTGTGAAAAGTGCCGTGCTGACGAGAGAAACAAAGAGGCTATACGGCCATGTACTTCTACATTGCAGTCCGTACGGAGCGCGGGTACTTACGCGGACTTGGGATGGTACGTATATCTATAATCACGCAACGGCTGCTGCGCCGCCTCCAACACCAGCGCCTCGCCCTGCCTGCCCTTTCTGACTTTGTGATTGACTGGGGTTGGCTGATGACGTTCCTGATGCTACGTCGGGATGCCATGGCGGCGCTCTTTCTGAGGGGGGTAAGATAAGCAGAAGGGAATAATTAAAAAAAAAAAAAAAAAAAAAAAAACCAACAAAACAAAAAAGGATCGAGGTGAACCAATTACAAGCGGCGGATGTGGGCGAAAACATGGGAAATCCGAGCACTTTATTTTTTGTTTTTAATTTTAATTTTTTTTTTATTTTTCTCCCTGTTCTTTTTGGTTATGTCCCGAGTGACTTTATAAGCCGGCGGTTGCGAGGTACCTATAAGATCTACCTTACCCAGGCCCGTACCGTCCGTACAGAATACGTTATCACGTCCTATCTGTAAGTGACTGGATATTTCACCCGGCCTTGCCTACTCAGTACAGATGTGACTTTGGGTCATCTGGCATCGGGACTTGTATAATATCACGTTGTGAAGTAACGTGAGGGCAGTCCGTACACGAAGAGGGCTCGTATAGACGATTCACGGCAGTTACACGGCCTCATCGTCGTGTGCAGGCCATAGCATCCGGTACCCGGGTTACATAACGACCGGCGATGAGAGTCTGTACAGACTGTGCAGCCCGTATAATACCTTACCTTACAGTCTGTACCGTATAATAACAGAACAGAAATCCACTTACGTGATCGTTTACATGGCGCGGGCACCATCTGGTAGCAGCGACAGGCCAGGACAGGTACCTGCTAATAGCGGGTGCACGCTCTGAGGCACGCGCTGAGGTACGCTCTGAGGCACGCTATGACAGGTACCGTACAGCGCGTCATGCGCTAGAGTAGGAACCACTATAAGCTCAAATAGCAGTAAGGTAGCGTGCCCTAGGTCGATACAGGTAAGCCCGTAGCGTCCCTGGTAGGTCCCTGGTAGGTACCCAGGCTGGCCGTGGCACTGCTACGGTAGGTACCTAGCAGTAGCTTGGTGGGGAGCGCAGGTACTGTCGATAGATAGGCGGGGTGTCTTTTAGCCCGAGAATCTGGAATCTGGAACCCCGCCAACTGTGAAAGGGAACTCCACCGACAGTTACATCGAACTGTCACTTATTGCCGTGCGCCAAGCTCGAGTACCCAAGTACCTGTACAAATGAAGTGCGCGACTCTGCTCTGCTCTGCTATGCTATGCTCTGCTCTGCTCTTCCCTCTTGCGCCCGCCACTGCTTCCCTTCTTGTCCCGTCCCGTCCTGTCCTGTTTGTCCCGTCTGTCTGACTTGTCTGTCTCTCTGCCCTTGTACTGACTGTCTGTCTGCCGACTCACTGCCCAACGTCCGTCTGTCAGAGTCCACTCGTCGACTTGGGGCCAAGAGGGCAAAGGGAAGCAAAGGGGTGAAAGTGAAAGACTGGCTCTGTGTGTGCCCACCACTATCTGGACCTGACAGAGACGGCTGGCATAAGTGCTTATATACCGGCGCTATCTACTCGACACCACATCGCACTAGGCACTGGTGATACTGGACGTATTGCCACTCGCAATTCCTGCCGAACGCTATACGTTGCTTTTTGAGTGAGCAGCCCGCTTGGCACACCGACATAACCTGTACAGCTCAGGGGAAAACCGACAGCCAGATAAAAGAAAGAAAGGGAGAAAGAGAGAGGGACGCTTGTTTGGGTGGGTATAGTCCAGCTCCGGATACATAGCACTCTTTCTCTGCTCTTCCTCTTTGTCATTTTTTCCTGGTTCGGTCAGCGGTGACCGATTCAACCAAGACATCCAGAACCACAAACCACACAATACACAATTCGGAGCCACACAACACACACACAGAACCCACAGAATCACCGCGCGGGATCCATTACTACAACCTACCTTAACCATAATCACAACCATAACCATAACCATAACCATAACCGTGCCAGACCGGATCTACTCACGCCTGCCGTGCGCGCGCGTACCCGTACAGATCACAGATCCAGCGATACAGAGATACAGAGATACCGACTTACAGCGATACAGCGAATACAGATACAGATCCGGTTCCAGATACAGATACCCCAATCTAGGTTTGGCTCGTTCCGTGCGCTCCCGCTCCTTTTATCTTCGTGGCCTCCCTGCTCGGGCCGCTTGTCGGAGCGCTGCTGGGTCGGAGGCGGCCAGCGCAACACGCCGCCCAAAAACGACTGGCCGAGAACGAGAAAAAATAGGATCCTCCGCTACCATCGCGCACTTGTCAAACCTAAGATAAGGGAAAAAAGGGGCCAGAACAGAAAACATGGGTCTGTTTTCCCGGAAACCCAAAGCGCCAAAGCCTCTCACAAAAGACTCGGCCAGTTTCGACTCCGATGTCTCTGGCAATAACTCCTACATCTCCAACAACAACAGCACCCGCAAGAATTCCCGCACCAACACCGTCAACTTCACCACGACTCGCACTTCCGCCTCAAGCCTCGGCGGTCTTCACAGCCCTCTCACTCCCATGACGCCGCACATGCCCAAAGTCAATCTCCCCAAGCCCCCGGACCCGTCGCTGGACGCGGCTGGCTATCTCCGGAGTCTGGGCGCCGTGCGCGAGCGGTGCAGGGTCGTCACCGAGCGGGCGCTGCAGAACCGCCTGAATCATTTCAACGTCGATCTGGAGCGGTTCCCCGACGTCGTCAACTTCGTCTGCCGCATCATCAAGGTATGTTTGAGTCTGTTCCGTCCGCCCGCGTCGTTGCCCGTATCACACACAGACGGGCGTGCATCCGCCCGTGCATGCGGTACTTGGCTGTGTCATGTCCATGTCTCACGCCTTGATCCCCGCCGTCTCTGTTCGCTGCCTTGCCTCCTCCCATCCGCCTATATCTGCCTATATCTCCCCGTGTCTTATATCCCATGGCCTATACGCCGTATGTTCTACGTTCTATATATAGATATATACTTGGTGAATATAGCAAGCCGCCACGCATGAAAAAAGCCCATGCATACATTACGAATAAGTCAAACCCCCCTCGTCTAGATCCCGTCTGGCTAAACCATCTGAACCCCTCACCTAACCCAGCCACCCTCCCGCAATCCAACCCACCCCTAGACCAGGCACGGCCGTCTCTTGTCATTTCCATTACTGTTTATCGTCACTCATAAACGATTAACGACGGTGAACGAACCGGTTGGGAACCCCATGCTAACTCCTTCCCCTCTGTCCAGCGCGATTACGACGCCCCTTTCAACGGGATTCCCGGCCATGGCCGCTATCAACACTTCGCTGTGGGCGGCCGCGATCGCATTGCCCACCTGCTCTCTACGTTCTCCCACACAGTCGACAACACGGAGAAATGCCGTCGCCTAATCGATCTGTTCCTCATCAGCGTATTGCTTGACGCCGGCGCCGGCACATCTTGGAGCTTCAAGAGCGCCGATAGCGGAAAGGTGTATCGACGCTCCGAGGGTCTCGCCGTCGCGAGTCTGGAGATGTTCAAGGCAGTAAGGATCTAGTTTACGAATCCTTATCGATCCCGACAGATGGTTACTGACGCGCTTCAGGGCTTGTTCTCGGGTAATCCGTCAAATAAGTATCAGGTTGATAAGGAAGGGCTTCAGAAATTGACCGTGGAGCAGTTGGCCCGGGGATTGCAGTCGCGGCCCGGGAATGAAGTTGCGGGCTTGGAAGGCCGTGCGCAGCTCTTGATCCGACTCGGCAGCGCGTTGGCGGCGAAGCCAGACTTCTTCGGCGAGTCGGGAAGGCCTGGAAATATGATTGGTGCGTCTGATGTCGCGACTCGGTCGCATCTGTGTTCGTTTTGCGTTGCTGACGAATGGCAGACTATCTCCTGGACCACCCGACAACACAAGCATCCTCCAGCCCCGTCGTCGTTCTCCCCGTATTATGGAACGTCCTGATGTCAGGTCTGGCGCCCATCTGGCCGCCCTCTCGCACAGCTATCAACGGCGTTTCGCTAGGCGACGCCTGGCCGTGCTCATCGATGCCGCAGATGCCACAGCGCAATTCTCTGCCGTCGGGCTCGCCCACCTTTTCTCCTTTCCCACCGGCCTCGGCGACTAGCAGCACCGAGCCCTGGGAATCCATCCTTCCCTTCCACAAACTCACGCAATGGCTCACATACTCGCTCATGCAGCCCATGCAGAGCCTCATGAAGATCCAGTTTGCCGGCACCGAATTGCTGACGGGACTCCCCGAATACCGCAACGGCGGTCTTTTCGTCGACCTCGGTGTTTTGACGCTTAAGCCCGCGGATATGGAGCGGGGACTGCAGTATTATAATGACCACTGCCAGCGGACGGGCAGCAAGGGCGTCGAGGTGGCGCCTATGTTCGAGCCGAGCGACGACGTTATCGTTGAGTGGCGAGGCGTTACTGTCGGCTTTTTGGACCGGCTCTGCGTCGAAGTTAACATAGCGCTGAGGGAGGAGCTTGAGGGTGGTGAGCTGACGCTGGCACAATTACTTGAGGCCGGAAGTTGGAAGGTGAGTTCGGTGTTCCTAGACATGATCTGGAAGAGAAGAGTGCTAATTATGACTAGGGTGGTCGGGAAATCGCCGAAGTAAGCCGACCTAACACGAAAGAACCGCCGATCCTGATCGATTCGGACGGGACGGTGTTTTAGAGACTTTACATATGGTCTTGCGTTGCCTTACTTATTCTATCTATCTATCCATCCATCCATTGATCAATCAATTTAACCCACCGACTTCTCGTCTGTTTGATCAAAGATCTAATCCTAACTGCCCGTCTGTCTGTCCATCTGTTCCGCCTGCCTCGGCCATCTATGTCTTGTATCTTACCGTAACCGAAAAGCAACGTTCTGAGAGAGAGGGAAAACTAAGAAAAAAGAGGGATTCGGCCTTGGGTTCCCGGGTGTTGTTGTCCTTATCTGTTTGCTGAGCCTATGGGGGGTGGGGGTGGGGCGGTCGCTTGACTTTACTCGACTTGATGCCTGCATGGCGGTATTGTGGTTATTTGTAGTTCCTTGTTGCCGTTGGCCGTTGGCCGTTGGCTGCGGGTTGTGGATAATTCGGGAGATTTTAGAGAAGAGGTGGGGACAGGGGCTTACCTATTTGTCTGGCTTTGCGTCCGCTGGCTTTGCTTTGTTTGAGCTGGGTTGAGCTGAGTTTAAGTTGAGTTGATATGGAATGAATGGAAATGGAATTGAATCGGTGCATAATCGTGTTTTTTTGGCTTGAATGCTTTTTTGGGGGTGAGGTTGTGCTTTTTGATCGTTTGACTTGACGAACGGGCGTATTTTCTCGGTAGGCGGGGAATAATTTAGGAGGTAGGTGCTTTTACGCTTCTATGGCTACCTTAGGAAGCTACACTGGGTAATAACGTTATTAACTCGAGGTAATTCATGGTTATCTACGTAGCGATCGTGCTTGATGGTTTAGTTGGTTGAGCAGTGGTTTAGCACCAGGAATCGACCGGTGGTAACCCTGAGGAGTTGGTGAAAGGTCTGATGGTGCAGGCCGGGGTGAAAGAGCACGTGAGATTACTATGATCTGATAACCTGGGTACTGCCCTACTGGATCATCACCCTGATAAGGGGCGTCGTGTTTGTTGCACGTTTGGTCTGCTCGCCTACCTAGTAGGTATGGTGTTATAGCGGATGAAGTAGGACTTGCGATGTTGACGGGTCTTATTCTTGTCAGGGGGGATACGGCTGATCAATCAGTGTCTACGATTGTCTGTCGAGTATTAGCGGATGAAATGGTTCTTGGACCGCGAGCGATTAAGAGATAGGTAGGTACGGTCTCCTTATTATGTAAACGGGAAACCGCCATCGCTCTGTTGACTTCAATGGGGAGGATCGGGTATCTGGTGTTCTTCTAGCATGCTTCTAGCAGGAAAGGAGAACATTGGACCGATATACCGATGGCGAAGAGACATCATAAAGTCGTTCCATTTTAGTTGGGATGCTATGAGACTTGATCAGGAATAAGGAGGATGCTGACGTAGTGGTATATTTATTACAATTATGTGAAAATGGTGAGAGATGGCTTGACTTAGGTACCTCTTAGGAGGGTTGGGTACCTAGACAGACACTCTGCAAACTGTTTCGCAGGCTGTACTGATTTTTTACATTATGGATTCATCTTATTGTCATGGAACCCCCCAAACAAACACCCATTGCAAACAGAATTCACGTGCTTCTGTACACCCGGGAGTCAATAGAGCCTCTTTCCGGGCACCTCTCAAACAGAGCTAGCCTAGGTGTGTGACGAGGCCGAGGTTGTTTGCATGTTGGCCGTCAGGTCAGTAGATAATTCGACCATGGCCCGTGACATACCTTGTGCAGGGGCCAGTACCTATCAGGGAGGGGAATTGAACTGAACGAGTAGTGTGGGATGTGAGAGTCGGTACATCAAGGTGCCCGGCTGGCGAAGGCAAAGGTGGGACGAAAAGACACCATTTGCCCGGGGCTGGGACGGTCTCACTGGTTTTGTACGAGACTTGTCTCGGACTTGAGGCAAGGTGCCAGTGGCAGGTGGGAAAAAAAATCCTGCACCACTTGTTCATGAACATGTTTCCAGACCATATACGAATCACAGCTCTGTCCATTGGCTCTACCTTCCGCCCTAACTGGCCACAACTCATAAAGCCTATCCACCAGTGACTCACACACATACCCACATTTGGTGAGTAGATGCTGCGAACTTGACTTTTGGACAGGGCTCATCGTCATATTTCCTAACGCTCTCCCTCGGATCCGAGCATAGTATTGAACACACCAGCTCTGGATCTCATACACCGGCCATTGCGACACTGAGTTTGGACACTCTCACCACATTTCCATAGGCTTATGAGCGTAAGAAACCCCTGACATCGGTATTCTGCATCACGATACTTAGTATTTCACCCTTTGCTGACCTGGTAGCAGATCATTGTCGGCAGAAATTTTATCGACCTTACCCTATTCCCATAAACCCGACAACGCCATCTCTCCCTCAGCGTTCACAGTCACCTGGTGCGACGAGAATATGTGCCGGCGAATCTACGTCCGCTTCCCGGAATGCCCATGCGAGCTACAGCACCGCCTAGAGGAATGCGAATACGGTCGAGCGGACTCGCGGTGCCATACCGTCAAGGTATCTCTGATGTAGAGCAGCAGAGACTACTGCCACTGGCACCGGCGGTGGCGTGCGAGGAACCAGTCGACGGACTGGGCCCATCAGCGGTACAATGACCCCTATCACGAGAGCCCTGTCGATTTCGACAAATACGACGACGAAGTCGGGGCTGCTAAGGCCGTAGGCAAGTCCAAGGCCGCCGTGGTTGTGGGCTGGCTCGACAATGGGCAGATCCCATGGCGCGAACGCACCGAGCTGCCGGCTCAGCGGCTTACTACGGCGTGCGCGGCCAACTTTGAGATCTTCGGTCCTCACGGTTCAGCAACACCCGCATAGCGTCGTTACTTTGCCGATCCGCCCGGCATCACTAGATCTTCTTATCGTTACAACGTGGCCGCGTTATTAGGTCTCCAGTGACGCGGAATAGCGAGGTAAGCACGCACAATCAATCCCCTGACAGCCCGGTTCTCGCCCCTGTTCTAATCTCTGTGCCATTTGTAGGCGTCATTATTATTATTATTTTTCTTTAAGTGGAAAAGCTACAGACGTACCGTGGTCTATGGATTAGGTATTATAAAGATCGGGGGAGTTAGGAATAAGGATATGGAAGCTATACCGTTCATCACAGAATACAGCTAGTCACGTATTATCGACGGCTGGCAATGAAACACGAGATTAGGCTTGATATAAAGATCCGTATCTCTTTGGTGATGCTGCGAGGTATTGAACGTGAGATGGAAGGGAGGCGAAACTGCCTGTCCTCTATGGCAATTCAACGGGGCTGTCACGGGGAAGTGCAGACGCTCCTGATCGTCTCTCGCCAGATTTTCGACGCGTCTTTACTTGTGTGTCTCTTTACTCGAGAAACAAATGGTGCTTTTCCATTGAGGAGTTCTCTGCGCTTTGTAGGGGCGTTGCTGAGCGTGGCTTGCGGGAGCCTGCGTCGAGTGATGCTGTGAATTGTTGCGTTATGAGCAAGAATCATAGGGCAAGTCGATGGCGGCGGTAATGTACCAGGTACAGTATGTAAAGTGCCATATGCACACAGTAGAGACACCGGTATCCGGTGGGTATCACAGCCTCCACGCAGGCGCCGTTTTCAGCAAGATCGGCAGAGACAAGCCTCTGCCTGTGGCAGCAGTTGATGCCTGCTTACCGTGTCTGTACTGTGCATGGAGTACCTACCTTACTTGGTAAGTGCAGAATCTAGTTATCGAATTAACCGTAGCATGGCGCCATTATCTCAGTATAAGCACAGAATAACTCGCTGTGGGCTCGTCTTACAGCGGCCTTACTGAGTACAGCGGCTTGTAGCGTGGTTGACGCTAATCCCGATACAGACCGAGTCAGCTATCTAAGGAGTCAGGTGACATCGTGCCAGTCTCCCGTCCAGCTCAGACAGCCCAGACGCGAGGACCAACCTCCATCGCCAGCCGACCGTGTTTGCCTGAAGATAACCGGCTGTCTTTTCTTAGCAGTCTTTCTGACATGGGTCGTGCACTATATAATGAGGGAGCCCCCCTCCACCCAAATTTTCTCCTCTTCTACTTACGCCAAGGGGGTTTCAGCGGGTAGGCAGAATTCACCGTGCTTTCTCGTCGTTCTCAATTCACGTTGTCTTTCTTTTTCATTAGTTCCCTATCACGTCCGCAATCGACTAATCTGCTGCGTCGATAGAGTACCGGCGCCCGGACTTGGTATTTATGACCCCAAGCTGCTGCTGGTAGCCATTCGCGACCAAGACATTCCTTGACATCTTCGAACTCCGGGTATCTGTCGGCTTAATACTCACTTACTCTCGCACATCGACGTCGCATACGTATACACATCACCACTTCAGTATGCATAGCAAACGTCCCGACCAACCGTCGAGTAGCTTCTTGAAGAATCACAAATCCAGCAAGTCGAATTCGTCTTTCACCAATAAACATCATGGTGTTTCCAAGAGTCGACATGACCCCCGTCGTCGCTTGACGACATCCATGTCTCAACATATGCCCACGGCCATGTCAATCGACAGGTAATAGAATATTCCTTTATTTTCTTTCCTTCTCACCATTCTCATTCTAACATTGGTCTCTGTGTGCAGGAGTTTGACCTCGTCTATTGTGACTCTCATTATCGGTCGGGACCAGCGAATCTTTGCTGCACACCAAGACGTGCTTTGTGCATCGCCGTGGTTCCAACAGGCTCTGTCAGATATATATTTGGATCCGCAGAATGGCAAACGAATCTACCTGCCGGACGATGAGCCGGAGATATTCTCATCCGTCCTTGAGTACCTCTACAAGGGCGACTATTATCCTCGACTGATCCACAACAAGCGCCGCAACTCGTGGGAGATTGAGAAACCCAACGAGGAGCGCGGCGCTAGCAATGAGGCTACAGTCTACCATCATTCTATTGATGGAGATATCCTCAAGGACACTGTTGTCTACTGCACGGCTGAGAAGTATGGGCTTGAAGAATTAAAGCGCATTGCATTGCGAAAGCAGGGCCTTCGTAAGTTACCACCCTTGCATGTTCCTGTTGTTTATCGGGGCGTATGCTGATGATGTTGGCGGACAGAGTCCGGCATCCAGTGTAGTACTATATTGGCATCGGCACGCTACGCATATGCCAATACGCCTGACACCGACTCCAAATTACGAGCACATTACCTCGCCCTCATCATCCGCAGTCGCAGCACCTTCAAACGCAGCGGTACCATGCAGCTGGAGATGTATAATGGTGGGACGCAGCTTTTCTTTGACCTCTTCGTGGCCTTGTGTAATCATGTGGATGACATCTCCAGTGCTTCGTAAGTGCTCCCCTTTTGCGACCTTCCTCCATTTTCCCTTTACTGACATGAACCGTCCAGGAACACACCACGGAGTAATCGCCACTTCTAGGCGCCCACTCGAATGCTTGTCTTTCTTTTGCCGTGATGTCGTCCCTCATCTCAACTATCGCTTTTGGGCTCTCGACTCATTATCTATGAATGCCTCCATCACCGCCATCCATAGGATTGGCGGGCGATCTAATGAATCTCTTTATGCTGCTTACTCTCTGTTTTCCTCTCTGTTTTGTTATTTCTGGAAACACCTGACGAACATGGTTGTTTCATTGTTTCCTAGGCTGGGCATATCGCTGATACCAAGTGCCACATTGCGGTGTTCTGGATCTTTTCCCGTCGTGAGTTTATCTCATGTTCCCGATTATTTGGATTTTGTTCATCGCACCCTGTACCATTATTATTTGTCGACCGGTATTGCCTTGGGAAGAGAAAGGGGAGACTTAGGCGGGTACGGACGTCAACGGGGGCCTACATAAGTTTGGCGGTGCTATGATTCCCGCCGAACAGTACCGTCTGGGGGATATCTACGGGAATCTTTTTTAAAAAGCCGGAGACGCGCGGGTTGGAAAGCTACGAGTGGGTGATTTTTTGAAGAGGATGGTGCTATGCAAGTTGAATGACCGGGGGATTTCCTGACTTTCCTTTGTTCCTGCTTTCAACGACCTAATTTTCTAACCGGGTGGTAAATTCATGTACCATTAACATTTCGAGACTGTCTTTGAAACGAGGGTCACATCCTCCCTCCCTAGAAGAAGGGAGGGGGCTATACGGAGGGAAATAGCGCCACTTTTCAGTCGCGGGAGAAAGAGAGCACCAGGCACGGATTGAGGAGAGAAGACCAGAATGCTTTACGATCGATTATGATGGATTACCGTTCTTGTGTATATATTATATAACCAAAGCTGGCGTCTACTCTGATCCATTCTGATCTTTTCTTTTTTTGTTCCTTTTTCCCGAGACCGTTTGGGTACCATGTTATACACGCATTTGGACGTACCCGAGTCTCGATCGTGTGAAGAGTTGTGACAGTTTCCCCTTTTAGCCCACCCCCTGCACTTTTCTCCAACTTACTCATAAAAATGGACAATGATGTTCTCTTTCCGCCGGCCCGCCTGCTTTCCGGTTTTAATGGACTCTACGAACAATATTTCTGCGTTAGCATCTTGTGAGGCCGGCGATTTAGAGATGCTTAGTGATACTACCGGCTATACAGTGTCGCATCACCGGCTCAATGGTCTAGTGGTATGATTCTCGCTTTGGGTTATGACTCGAATTTGCGAGAGGCCCCGGGTTCGAATCCCGGTTGAGCCCCAGTTTTTTCTATGTTTTTTTGTTTTTGGGCTCTTTCTTGGATGTTACTTAGTAAGCCTGCCTTATCGGTTCGGAATATCACCCTGAAGATTACCGATTAAAAGCTATGAGCCGCTAAATGATCTACGGTGAATTTATAGTGGGCTTGCAGTGAGGTTTGACGTTTTAGCGGCTCGTAACATTTTACTTCAATGTATCCATCGAGAGAGCGAGTGAACAGGCTTTTTTGACGTCCTTCGCTACGCCCATAAGAAAGGTTATCAAGAATCGATCACTCTTTTCCGTCCATAGCCTCCTCTGACTAGGTACCTACTTCATTGGGTTGGCCAGAACAGCAAGCCACTTTGCAGAGGCTGCTTTTGGGAGTGCGGATATGCCTAGGTACCTAATCTAGTGAGTACAGACTGTATTCCGTATGTGTCTGTTTACCTCAAGACGGCCCATCTGCCAGCCCAATACCTCGAGAATGTCTGGTTGTACTCCGGCATCTCGAAATCCCACGACGAGACCCATCTCTCCTTGGCAAGCACGTTGCCGTATTGCCTCTTGATATCCGCGCGCTTCCGCCGCAGGTTGTCGACCATCCTCAAGATCTCGTTCAGCCACGTCGTCTCGACAAGGACGTGCTGCTGCCCCATGTAATCGACTAGGCTGGTCACAAGGTCAAGGTAATCGTCCTGGTCGAAATCATTGATTGGCTTGACATTGGGCCGCTTTAAGGGATCGAACATCCGACTTTCGGGTGCTTTGCGGTTTTCTTTGACTGTCAGTGTGAATTCTGTTCTCTGGGCCGGGAGGGTGCATGTTCTACTAGGTTCGAACCGATACTCAATCATAATTTCCCTGCTGTCGTCGACTGGATCCTCAAAGATGGGCATCGCGGCGAACATGAGGAGACCTACGTAACGAGACGATTCTTTTGGTTAATGGTGACGACGAGGAAAAGTGAGGAGAGCAATATAGGCTGACAGCGGCCCAGACATACCTAGGGCATGGTAAAGCCATCTATACGGTTCTTCCCTCGAAAGCGGCGGAATATCTCTAGTGTACACGTCGCGATCCGAAGTCCAGGAGACCGAGTGAACCATGGTGTCTGACAAGGCCCGGCACTCTACTGCATCCCGCCGGAGGAAGGCCCGCGCAAACGAAAGGATGTCGCGCCTATCACCAATTAAATTCCACTATCAGAGGGTTTTCCCAATAGTTAGCCAGTCATTCCGCTGATGTATTCCATGCTTCAAGCACGCAGAGTCATATCAACGCACCGCTGAATCCGCCCACGTATCCCTGTGCCGTTCATAACCCCAGGCTGCACGCCTTCTGCTAACGGTGTAGTGTGTATCGTTCCAGGTATCGATCATCTCTTGCTCCCCGGGCAGCAGATTCATCCCGTTCGTATCGGCGAGGGTAACCAGATTGTACCTGAACCTAGCGCGGCCTCCCCAGATTGTGTTGTTGATGAATATCTGGTTATGGTGGAAGTAATTCGCGGTCTTGTTGGGGATGGCCGGGTCGTCCCAAAACGCCGCTGACAGCATCTTCGAGACATGGAGTGAAGTGACCCGAGTATGGCGTAAACCCTTCTGTGGGTCGAACGCGGGATGATAATACCCTTCAAGAGCAGACGGTTGGTTGTAGGGTCGTGGCCAATCCGCACTCTACACTATGAGCATGAGCGACCGCCATTTCAAGACGAAAGACTTATGATTCTGGTCGTGGCTGCAAAGAAATAAAACATCACTTCGGGGGTTACCCACAAAAGCGCCCAGAGGCAGGTCATCTACCCGGCTGGCTGGCTAGGATGTCAGCAGAATGCGTCGCCTAAGTCATCTAGTTGATAGACCGTCCACATGTGCGGCAAAAGAGACAGAACGGAGAAGTCGAGGACATGAGAGATGTAGGTAGGTAGACTTACGGCCCAGCTGTAAGACGCCGCCGAAGATTCGTGTTTCGGCGGCGAACCCTATCTCCCAGTCGCCTTCATAATCGACCATCTGCTAAACGTTAGTGACCAAGGTCCCTTTACGCGAAACAAAGAGGTATTTAAGATCGATTCAAGCGGGCGGGAGTTCTCAACTCACCGGCTCCTCGTCATCGAGATCGCCAGCCCTACGTGTCCAATCTATCCTCGGAAACCCTGGTGGCAACCGACTCTGGCCCATGCGCCGCGTCGCCCAGATCGCGTGAAATAGTTCATGTACTACCTATAGCCTACAAAGTCAGTTCTGGGAAAGATATCCCGAAGAAGGGTGGGGCAATGAGGAGTAGTAGAATACCGTCGTCGCCCCAACGTAGAACAAGAAGCACCGCTCTGCCAATGTGATCTGGTTCCCCATCAGGCGTTTCAGCGGCGCGATATCTAGCAAGGTACAATTGATCCGGTCTATGTTCACGCCCCAGATCTCGGTATCAGTTTTAAATTTATCCACAAAGGACCAGCCGTGGGTCTGCAGGAGGTCCTCAAGCCGGTTCTCCCAATCCTGCGGCGTGAAGTTGGCGACAAAATCGAGCGGAGAGGGGTCGTTGGGGGTCTCCCGCGCGTTGACTGCCGCAACAAATTGCCGTGAAAGGAGAAACTTGGGGGCCGGCATGGGCGCCGGGTCCTGTACTATCTGGTCCCAATCTGCAAACAGACCGTACAGCACGGTTTCAAGACTCGGGGATTTCGTCGTCAGCTGGGTTCAGTCTCGTCGATTACCGCGAGGGTCGCTACCTACATTGTGTGTTTCTCAGCCACCAGAGCCCTGAAAATTCGATTCGCGAGTTCCAAGATGATGCTCAGCACTTCCCAGATCTTGGGGATGTCCACGCTCCAATCCTCTCTGGAGGCGTATTTGAGCCCGACTGTGTTGAGCCACCTGTCTTTCCGCAAGAATTTGAACCACGTGCTCTCGTCGACCTGGATCCGCTCCGCGTGGAATACTTTCAAAGCGTCTCTACGGGCTTTCTCATTAGCGGCGTTGTCGAAAGCACCATCGCCGGCTGTCTGATGCCCGCCGGGTATAAGGCCCGACTGGTTCGAGAACCTGACGTGTTGCATCAACGGGCCGACCTCCCACGATCGTAGGCCTTGGAGCGTTTGTTCCTGTGACGCCTCAGTAGCGAAGACAGTATCTATGTCCCGCATGGTCACAGGGCGACTATTGTCATTTGGGGGGTTGCTATAGTACAGAGGATGCATCCTTGGCCATATTGGCGCCAAATTCGAGTGGATTTCGAAATCATCGAGGATGGGTTCTCTACCCTGCCTGTTATATCCAAAACGCTGCGCCCAGGGGCTTAAAGGTCTGGGCACAAATTGTACCGCCCTCTCGAGGCGACGGCGGCGGCGGGGGGGTCTCGAGGACATGATGGGATAAAAAAATGGTCTGATCAAGGAGGCGGGATACTTAGGGGATATCCGGTGCTGAGGTTAGGACACTGGTATGATTTCCGTCGAATACCAATTCGCAGAACTAACTCCGCAAATTGCAGAATAAAAATGAAAATAAAAATACTTGAGGCGGTATCCATTCAGACTACGAGGCCATTGAATACGACAAAGTAGACGGGACTCGAGCCGGAAACGTGAGGGTTGAATGCTTGGTAGGAACAAAGGGGGGACTTATCCCATAGTCTGGGAACATAAAGGGAAGATGTGAAGAAAGGGAAAAAAACGAGCACGGGGAAGAGTCTTTCTTTGATCATCTGCCATTTGCAGGCGCTGGAATAGGGAGTGGGAATTGCCCGAGTTCACAGCATCGTTATGTCTAAGTAACATCTTTAAATTCAAATGCAGGAAGATTAGTACTTTCTGACGTGTGATTGGAGCATAACATGAATTCTAGAGCTACGAAATGGCAAAAGCGGATTGAAGCGAAGCCGTGTGTGCTGGCGGAAAGTAATCAAGATGAAGTGAACAGCCCCCCAGAAACCAACCACATTGCCGGTCACTAGATACCTACGAGTGTCATTGAAAGCTGGGCCGTATCCCATACGAGTAGTCATGAGAACGCATAATCTTCAATTCTCAGTGAAGAGCCCGCTCATACATGTATAGCGTTTCTTATAATTCACATTTTTTCGGTTATCATGAGAATACTGAATTCCTTGGTATGATTCGATGCTACGCCACTCCAAACCGCAAACTGGTTGAGCAAAAAAGAGATTCATAAGCGCATCCGGTGCAACGCCGCCCAACACCAACAATCATGCCATGCTTTCAGTCCAATCCCTTCCCGGGGATCCGGTATGTATCAAGAACTCCCAATAGCAGATGTTGGTGGCTTCATACCTTCCTTTTCCATGTCGCGAATGTACTTCTCCCATACGTCGATAACGGTTCCATAGAAGTCGACGTGGGCATCAGCGAGCGCACTGAATTGCTCTTTGAGCTCGATGCGTTTGATTCGTTCAAAATCGACCACCTCCTTGACAACTTCCTCATCGAACATTTCGGATGTCTTCTTTGCACGTTCAACTTCTGTTGTCAGCTCATCGATACGAATCTCCAGTTTGCGCTGCCGCTCCCGCCGGCTCGCTTCGTGATCTACGCCACGGACATCCTCAATCTTGGATCGAATAAACCCGCCAGCGCCACCTAGGGCACCTGAACTCCCGTGGCCCGAGGCCAATGAATCACGGTCCATTGTTGATTTGTTGAGGTACTCGGTGAGTTGTTCATGATCCAGCTGCTTCTGCTCCCGTGCTTTGAGGAGATTCTTGAGCGCAATGCTATATGCCTGCATATCTCGTAAGCTGCCTAGATAGTCTTGATCCGTATGCTTGCGCAATTCCTTTAGCCCAGCCGCGGAGTCCTCGACACTGGCGGCGAAACCGTGAACAGCAGTCTCTACCCCAGGTTCCAAAGTAATGAGCTTCTGAAACTGCTCCGTCAGGTCGCGCAGATCGGCTTCTAGATCAGTTTCGCGGCGCACGACGCGGGCCACGACCTTCTCTACTTGGGCGAGGTCTTCGTCTAGCTTATCGCTTTTCTCCCGTACTTCGATGAATCGCTTGTCGTGTTTATGTACTTTTGTGAAAGCGTTGATGAAAGTATCGGCGAAGTTGTCAAACACGCCCCCGCTGCCTTGATCAGAAGCAATGCTTGTCCGACCAGCGCGAGCACGCATTGTAGCGTTCCAATCGGGAGACTCGAGAAACGTGTGGAGAATAGGAGCACGCCGCAGAATGGGATGGAGGGTTATGCGTTTTAGGAAGCGCTGGAGAGAATATGCCCTGCGGTTTGTGAAGTCTGGCCCGAACCGATCGCCTCGAACATACTCCATACGCTGTTTGTCGGGTAGCGGCGGGACCGCACATGCTGGGTAATCCTTGGATAGGGTCTTGGAGAGAAATAGGAAGTCGGTAAAGCGTCGGCGGGAGGTGAATGTGGGCTTCTGGAAGGAAGGAAACGTTGACTATGCACGGGTTGTAGGTTAGCGACGGGGCGACTCTCGCATCTCTTGCGGTTGCGGCAGGCTCACATTTGTCGTTATTAGATATGATACAAAGGCGTCCTTGGTGCCGTCGCTTTCCTTGCGCGGCTCCGAGACAGTACACTCAAGTATGTCGCCGGATAGGCCGGGATCTTGGCGCTGTAGAAGTTGGCCATGGTGTTGGTCATCGCTAGTAGGGAGCTCAGCTTCTATGTTCGACATAGAACCGCTTGATGATTCAATGGCGTCGGCGCCATTGTTCCCCATCTGCCACGAGATACTGGAGAAGCTGTCCTGGTTAATGACTGCCATTGTTGGGGGCCTGGAAGACGTGCACCGAGCTGCGCCACGATCAGACGGTATCGTCGCTTCTGCACAAGAGAATTAGGCACTCTAATTCTAATGTATAGCACTTTCACATAGGCGTCACATCGGCGACTGATCGATTAATGGGATGGATAATACTATGAGCGTTGTTGTGTTGGTTTCCGCGGTGGACGGGCTGGGACGTCGGCTGTGGTAAGGCGATGAGTTGCGATGAGAAGTGGGATGCATGGGTAAAGATAGTTTGACTGGTTGGGATTGGTGAGGGAATGTGCTGAAGTACCGGCTACGCAGCCTACGTCACGCCCCCCTACATGCATGGATCTCGAATCTATTCGGTAACTAACCAATATATCTCCATACCGGGGCCTGCACAGGCAGCAACGTATTGTTCGGCCGGCAACGTTGCCAATTGCTAAGCCACCACTACACACGGACTACACGCCTATAATTAGGCACCGTTGGTGATGTGTTGGGGGTCAGATGGCCGAGCAGTGCGGTGAGATGTTAATAATACCGTCTTTCAACAACAGCGTCACGAAAGAATACGATGTTCAACCGATGTTACGAGCTGCGGCAATTATAACCTTAAAAACTATCACTTTTCCGCCAGGATACAGATCGGCCCCAACCCTACATACGTGCCAGCACCCACATAAGATGCCTTCTATCTAGACACATTACAGCTCCTATACCTAACCTACCTGGCAGGTATCATCATGTCTCATGCTTTCAGTACGAAGCTCATATCATCCCTATTATCATCAATCACCCGTCCCCATTCCAACAACAGCCTAAACATGTACACCTCCATATCTTCCTTCCTGAGCGCCTTCTCAGCCCATTTGCGACCTTGGCTAGCGATCCATTTTGCGTCCTCTGTTCGTCCTGGCGTTATCTGCTCCCGCCCATTCAGTGTACCGTGACCATCCAATCCAATGAAGTACGACATCGTGCTATGTAAAGCATGATATCGTAGATCAACGGGTATGAAATGTACCCATGGCATCAGGCGTTCTGTGAACCATTGCTGAAAGATGGACGCGAGGACCGGCACGCTGTTTGATCCCATAACCTGTAGTAGATCTGGAGGTGGCCCGTCACTGGCGTCGAGCAGCATCACATAGCGACTATCCACCTCGGTGATCGGCGGCTCCAATCCGAACTCAGCGCGTATGAGCTCGCAGTTAACGTCTTGACAATCCTCAGACGGGTTAGTCAGTGCAACACGGAACGGCAAAATACTATTGCCCTCAGTAGTATGTACATCCTCGTACCGAAATCTACTGTTTTGATCCGATCCTATTCCCAATAACATTGGAATCTTGTCCGCTGCCGTGGCGTTCCGAACAAGGTGCACCAAGCGCAACCGATGACTACCATGAAGTGATTCACGAGTTACCACTGGGATGTCCGCAACATCGCTCTGCCACAGAAGAGTATCCTGCTTTTGGACAAATGTTTTGCCGTCGTACTTTTCTTCTAATACAGGCCGTGGGAAAGGCATGAGAATATCACTGAAGCTAGACGTTTTCGACCCACTGAAAAGTGGCAGTAAATCCTGATATAGCTCGGTTTGATAAGGAGTAATGTGAAAATCGTGGAGATTGAAGAGATCGGGCTGATGGCAGGGGTCAAGCGCCTTTTCCCAATTCTCAAGGAATTGCATCTTGCTGTGAGGGCGGGCGCATGAAGCACAGAAGTTTTTTACATCCCAATTGACACCGTTGCGACTTGGAGTCCCCGGCGGGCAAGCAAGTGCCTGGAGTTGTCGAAATTGAGATGCGGGAATATAGGGGTAGATCGAGCTCGTTGGCCCTGTCCGTGTGGTGATACCGATATTATTTTCCGCGAAGGAATCATGACCATCGCGTTTGACCAGCCGATCTGGCATCATCTGAAAGCCTGATTGCTTTGCTATTGTCCTTAACTGGTTCATCTCATTCCAAGGGACCAGAATTTTTGGCCGTTCTTTTAAGTTGATGGCAATTTCCATTGCTGGGAGATGCTCCACAAAGGGGGAGATCAGGGCTATGATCCCATCAAGTGTATCTCGTTGCGAAGGATCGGCGGGGCCATTGTGGGATGCCCTGCCATCTGCAATGGTAATGATGCCAATGTTGGGCTGACTCTTGAGAAACTCCAGGCCATCCCGAATGAGTTGGGGCCGTAGACCCCAGAAGGGCAATATATCCCTCTCAATCTGATCAAACTTGTCAATGATGACAGACTTCTTTTGCCGAGCGAACTCGAACCACTTGTCGAAATAGCGTGGCGGCTTACGGCCATGATGCCTTTCCTCGTACTCATTGACTGCAGTTTTCAGAGTCGTACTGACTGTTGCATGCCGCAACCATCGATCAGCTTCCACTCGGTTCTGGAACACAAGCTCGTCAACAGGGTGATGGGCGAGCGTTTTTGGTGTCGAGACGACGTAGATAACTGAGGAAACCAGGACAACAAGGAGCAATAGCAAAAAGAACACACGCCTTATAAACACAATTGAGCGCATATTGCTGGTGTATGCGAAAATGGCAAACCCGAGTGAAAGAGTGCCGGATGCAAGTAGCGGCTGCGCCGCGGATGTTTGCTGGTAGGTGCCAACCAACAGCACATTACTAACACCAGCCAATATCCCAGATGCAAAGGTCGCGATGCCGATTGGCTCAAGGGGTGATTTATCACATGACATTAGGCACGTCGATATAACCAGAGTGGTCACAACTACGCCAGTGCTTAGAATGTCAAAAATATAGAGAGAGTTGATACCTCTTGAGAATTGACGCTGGACGGCCTCGTTGTGTGGTGAGAGCCGCGTTACTAATAAGGGAAGGCAGGTTGCAAATGATGTGATCAATAAAATGACACCAAGCGTCCGTAATCGACTCCTAGTCGTTCGCGCCCAGGAGAGCACCCTCCACAGGAGGATAATGATAGTTGCATCTGCAAAAAGACCGGCCCACTGAGAGGTCACCACGAGTGATCCTTTGTCTGCCAAAGAAGAACAGAAATAAGTAGAGCGGATCGTACAATGACCAGTCAAGAATGCCCCATAACTGAGAACAGCTGAACCGATGAGTAGGATGAAGGGTGAGCCTGCCAGCCAGATTTTGAGGTCATCTAGTTGGTTTTTCCACATGTCTTCGGGCTCATCTAGCTCGACTAGTGGTGGGCGATATGAGAAGAATTTGTAGGTTGCCAATAACAACAACAAAAATGCCTGTATACAAGGAACCCCTTGTTAGAGACCGGCTAGATAGATAACCTAGCAGCGGCAAACTCACCTCGACATTTGCATTGGAACACTGGAAATCACGCAGAACTGTATAAGAAAACTCCAGTCTAAGAATGATGAGGACGATAATACAAGGCACGTAAATTCGACGTGGCCTAGGCGGCAAGGATGACGACGATGCCTTCAGGACGGCGTCGGAGTCTGTCAACGACGTCAATTGTTATCGCAGCAGAGAGGAACGGACAAACAAACCAAATCTTCCGTCGGTTCCTGGGAGCCATTTCGAAAAGAAACTCGATGCAAACGCTAATGAGCCGGAAACGAGCAAAAGGAGAAACGATGAGAGGCGAGGTTGGCCTGAGCAGGCCGGTCAGTACCCATGTGTTTCCCGTCGGCGGCAGGGGTGGAACAAATAAATCGTACTGATTAATGTGTGTCTGTTCAATGAGTAGGATAGCCACATAAACGAAGCCAGGAACCTTGGCTCACGTTAGTGGGATTGCTCATTGGCCTCATTGATACCAGGTGCTGTCAGGGCTTTTCTGGAGTTGGGCGCGACTCACCAGATGCCCGTTGATCGCGTGCCGTTATCGGGAGCCATCGAGAGAGCATCGGCAGTACGTATGGCGACCCCAGGGACTCGGGTGAGTTGTACGAGAAGTTGTGAATTCACATTGTCTGACGGGCTTATTAGTTGGGAGTTGCCTGTTGGATGCCCCTTGGGTCTATTTTAATCCAGCGCCATATCGAAAAAAACGACTTGGACCTGTAAGTCTTACGCTGTCTGTGTACGAAGTACATACGCAGCGAGATTGTGTGGAAGGGTACATAGAGGATGACGGGTACGCTATGGAGACGTAAATACAGTTAACATAAAACTTGCGAACTGTAGAAGTTACTAACGAGAACACGCGAAAAGGAAGAGTGGACACGCACGTTAGTGAGCGCGTTCGGTAATTATAGGCTTAAAACACAGTGTGGATTGTGTGAATACTTAATGGGGGTAGCGCGTGGCTAACGGCCTGCGTGCGATGAACGGAAACTGGCCGGTGGATTTGAGGCCGTTAGAGTTCTGGCCGGACATGTCGGGCGAATGGTCTAGGGGTATGATACTCCCTTCGCATTGTCCCGAAGCTGCTTCGGGATTCCACTTGTGACTGGGAGGGGTCCGGGGTTCAATTCCCCGTTCGTCCATTCTTTTGCACTTTGGTCTGTCACTGTCTTTTTGTCCTTGATTCCATATGCCTCGCTTATTACCATCTGCTTTCAATCTTGGCATTACTGTACGGAACGTCCTACCTACCAACACTCACGGCGAGCGAGGCCAACAATTGTGCGATAGGAACCTGGATGGCAACCTGGATGGCTTACGTACGGTGTACATAAGAGTAAAGATTTGTCACCTGGTATAGACGGGTTGTTCCTCCTACCAGCGCAGTATTTTGGTTGTCCATCACAGGTACCTTACGCTACTATGCCTGTACGATATACGCAGATACCCAGGCAGCACTGCTCATATATCAATGGGAGCAACGCCCGCGATCACTTCTCACAGCTTGATTTCCCGTCTCTCTATTGTTTGTTCAACGGCCTCGCTCCGGATTCCCTATCCCACTTAGTAAGCATGTCCAACACATAACGTTATACATGCTGCATTCATTCATATCATAATGCATCTGGTAGGTTTTCGGGATCCCTTTACCTATGAGCCTGCCGACTAAGCTACGGCAGACAAGATGGAACGGGCCGTGGACTCGCAAGGCAGTAGTATAATTGCCGGCTAGAGGTAGAGAACCGCCCATACAGGGATATCGCACGGGTGGGGTATGAAGGCTAATGGAGCCGATATGAAGACGAGAGGTCGACTACTCCTGTCACAAAATGATTTGGCGGGGGCACGAATATTGCTCTCATAGCCGAGAGCCTTCCGAGCCCGAGATCACCACTGGTAACCGGAGATAAAAGCGTGCTTCGGTATCGTCCAAGTCAGCGAACACACCAAGGGAAACGCAACGAAGGTCGAATAGAGTGCTCCCAAGCCGGTACCCGATGACTCGAGGACTAGCAACTGCCCGTCGCAAGCAATCGCCCTCATGTGCGAGGTATTTGTCTACGACACATCCAAACTTTCGCGCAGTGGGTTTGTTCGACGTTACAGATATGCGGGCGATACGACCTTATACTGACACTGCCGCCTTGTTGCGGTCTTGTGACTTATCTGCTCGAAATTAAGACCGCATAACGCCCTTCCCTATGGAAGGTCAACCGCCAGTGTCTCGAGTCGTCAGCTACGATATGTTTTCGGGGGATTGTGATGCCGTCTCGCGTTGTTGGAAGAAACCCGAGTAAGCGGACACGTACACCGATGGTATGCGTCATAACCCTTGCGAAGAACTATCATAACGAGGAAATGAGCCTCTGTTCGAAGGCACGCAGGAAAAGGCCGTATGCGCGACTAAGTACTGGATATGGGGAAAAGGTACCCGGCGGTATCAACAGTAGTCTTGGACAACAATGCGAACGCAGAAACTCTCCGCGGCAGAGGGGGGTTTGTGGTAGACCGGGCGACGGCCATTGACGGCTTGGGGAAGATGCTGTCGAAAAAAAGAAGTACGTGCCAAGAGGTGGATGATACGCAGCTGGAGGCGCAGGGACGATCGACGGGCTCCCCCGACGCCATAGAGAAACCATCGAATCCTAGTGCGCACCTTTCCCGTCAACATAGGGCTGGTGACTGTACAGTGTTGTGATGTACCGTACCGTACAGTCAGCTCGGTTCTTGGCGGCAGCGCAGTCTGCAAAGGATGGGTCGATTTCGATTCCTTAGGAGCTGCGTGGAGAACCGTAAGGCCTTTGCCTTATGGTCTGGCCTGCAGTCTTGCTCGAGGCTAAACACATCGACCACGAGACCGTTAATGCTGGACGAGCTTCTGGGTGACCGTGCCAAACAGGCTCTGGGGTAAACTTGCGGTACAGTACAAAGGTGCGCAGTTAATGGACCACCAAGCACGGAATATTAACTGCTATTGGTACGTATTACGGTTCTCACTCGATAGGGTTTGGCGAGGGATGCCTTGGCTTACGTGAGCTCATGGATGGCGAATATTCAATGGTACTACAGACTACGATGGCTTTTGAAGAGTCTTTTACTCCTTGCTACCTATGTTAGTCTGTATCACCTATGCATCAGTTCAACAACAAGGTCGTTCTACGAAGTATATACGAAGCGCTTAGGAACGAAAGCTGCTGAGGTAACCTTGGGGTGAGGCGAAGCCAACCAACTCAAGACATCGTCTGACTTACACTAGTTACAGACTGTATCTAGAAATTATGTAGGTATGTACTTCGTACACACAGTTATTACTAGCAGGAGCTGACTACTAAACTATGTAATGGGTAACGATAGACAATTGGAGTCGCTATTCTTACCGCAATGCACTTGCTTGAGGCCGCGCGTTTAATTGGGCAACTTGCCGTTATCCCGGCTGGAGGATTGTTTATTCGGAGGGGGTATTTACTGTACCTACTTGCCAGAATCTAAAGGCGATTTTGGCAAGTTAACGAGTTTCGAATACCGACTAGGAACTTTACAAAGTGATTGATCTGTAGTAAATGTACGGAGTCCGGAATACCTGCCTCGGAGGTGTTGATAACTGGTTTACGCTACGTTATTTCTTTTCCTGTGAATATTATCATTTGCGTACAGACTGCATGCTGTATACCACGACATGGCACGGCATGTAACGGCATCTTCATGATGGGGTCTGAAAGTCAAGGAGCATGTTATGTAAAGTGGCCTAAACTACCGGTAACTTATCCAGTTATAGAAGGCCGAACTTTTAAGCTTATTCGCACATCTCAAATAGGTACGCCGCGCCTAACCAGTTCGTTCTTCCTGTCTACCAAGTTTAGAGGAGTATGAACCGGCCCTAGTTAGTGCTAAGTAACTCGGTGAACACGTTAAGGGAATAGTTACAAGAGGAATCTTATCGATCTAACTGAACTACCTGAGAATTACAGTCTGTATTCCGTACGGACTACGGTACGCAGTACACAACATCAATACACCCTCTGCGTTATCTAGGTACCGGTGGCGGTGCTCAGTACTGCGTTGGGCCCAACTGAGCATTTGACCTAACATCGCATCGTGCCGACATTGCGCCCACCGTCAACATCGTCATAGTGTACCGACAACGCTACAGCACTCCAACTGTCAATTTCGCCTACTTAGTTAGTTTACCAACGTCGCTTTCGTGCGCCAGCATCGCCTTAATACGTACTTAGCAGTGCCTAACTAGCCGATAGCGGTGGGGCGTGGCACGGGTACGCTAAATAGACATGGTTGTTGTGCGGCCGTTCAAGCCGGAGGCGAGGTAGGTTTTACAATTGATGCGGGGAGCTTTATGAAGTATGGTTCTCAGAATCTAAGTAGTTATGCGTTATCAGTCACAGGAATGCAACCCATTAACACGGGATTTCCCCCGGCAGGCTTGTGCTTGGCAGTGAGTTGCAGAGAAGTCGGGCGTTACGACGGTCAGCACCGTTATGCGCTCGACGTCTACAATACCTATTGTCACCCAACTTATGTGCTTAGCATGGGAAAATCTCAATCTTGAGTTGTCGGGTGTGGAAGGGACCAAGTAATTCAAAATTGACAAATCTCGCAAATCTCGCAAATCTCAACAGCTGGGACCATTGCTGGCCTGAAGCCGGCTAACCTCATTTCAGCCCGGTATCCTTGGCATCCGATGTCAGGCTGTCAGCTCGCTAGCCTAGCGTGGTGTCCCTGCTTTGGTTCAGGGGCCGTAGTGTGGACATAATGCCGGTAGCTGGCGATTCTATAGAGTACATATACGGATGTAGCATGTATTATCACTGTACTTCGTACCCGCGGACGAATCTACCTCGGTCTTCGCGTCGAGATCGTCTCTGAAAGACCAAGAGTATGTGTTGTTATATCCAGGTGTGGTACAACGCTCACGCCGGGTCGATATCGTCGATGTCGTCGACGCCATCGAATTCAAGGCTTAGCTCTCTACATATTCTATAACCATGAGACTCGTTTAAGAGAAGGATCCGAGAGCATACTGAGTAGGTACACTCTTATACCCTGTAACCCGACCCTCCCCGGTGCAGCACGGAGGCGTCTCGCATGCATGCGCAGAAGGCAGGCCAAGACACGATGCGCATCTTGATTAAAGTGCTGTCGCCAGGGGGTGCGCTCCGCTACGGTACGTCTGGATCCGGAATGCCCATGTGTAGGCGACGCTACTATTACTCGGCACTAGTGCGCGAGGAGGAGGCTAAATGTGCTATTTTGGGTGGGATGCGCACGCTCAACCCTGGTTATCATCCCATGTTGACGAAATACTATGTACAAGATCGGTGAAGATGGCTTGCTTACATGGCGCTGCCGTCTACGAAGTACGCAATGGGCAGGGTGAGCAGAGCCGGCAAGCAAGGCCAGGCTGAATTACTGTATAAAAGGTATGGCAAATGCTACACTCCGGTCTTGTTCCCAGTTGCTAGCCTCACCATTCATTCATTCCTCTCTGTTAATTTCGCTTCTCTAACTGCTATTTCTCCATTGATTTCCTATTTCTCCCGCGCTTCTCTTCCAAAATGAAGTTCACTGGTCTCCTTTCTACTCTGGCTCTCGCCAGTACGGCGGTTGCTGCTCCCGGCGGCAAGAAGGCGTCGTGCAGTGCTGAAAATACCAATGTTACGCTCCCTACCACCACCATTGCCGGCGTCGAGGTTGTTTGGACCAAGATTGTTCAGGATGCCGCTGAGCTCGTGAAGGAGTTCATTCCTCTCCAGCCTTACCTCTACAACCACGTCATGCGCACATGGTTGCTTGGTTCTGCTGCCTTCAACAACAACGCCACTCTCAAGGCAAGCGTTGACCTCGAGGTTCACGCCCTTGGTTCTCTCCTCCACGACATGGCCTGGGACCGTAAGTATAATAATTCTTGAAGTAGTAATTAAGTCCTTTTATCTAATGCGTTTCCCCCTCCAGAGCGCCCCAACAGCCCTTACAACAGTCACAAGTACCGCTTCGAGGTTGACAGTGGTGCCGCTGCCATCAACTTCATCAAGAACCACCCCGATGGATCCAAATGGGACGCCAACCGTATCGAGCGGGTGTACGACGGTATCTCCCTACAGGCCATCATCGGTGTCGCCGACTTCAAGAACATCGACACCATGTGGATTGTCAAGTCCATTGGCTTCGAATTCCCAGCCCCGAGGAGCCCCCTCATCCCCACCAAGTACTGGGACAGCGTCCAGGGTGAATTCACCAACTCCACCCTCTTCCGCGGCACCAACGACACCTTCACCCGCTTCTGCGTCAAGGACCCCTCCACCACCTACAACACCTACCTCGAGGTCTTCGGCGACGAGTACGTCTCCGGCTACTCAGCGGTCGGATCGCGTCTGTTCGATCTCATCCAGGATGGTCTCAAGGGCGAGGTTGCGCAGTACCCCAACGTCGAATTCACCCCTCTTCCTCGCGTCAACTCCACCTCGTCGTAAGACGACGCGGTTCGTGCCGTAGTAGACAGACATTCTTGTACCTATTTATATTACCCTTTTTTACATAATCTACAACGAAATAGAGGTGGTTACACACACGACCACGAGCGTGTTATTGGGCTTCATGTGTATTTGACGGTCATCAACGGAGTTTTAACGGCTAGCTAATGAGAAAGCGGAAAAAACATTGAGAATTTCAGTATTACGTATCCAACAGAACTGCTTCAATTCTCCTGCTCCCGAGTGGTAACCTTATTCTACTAGTTATTCTCTACAGACAACCGATTATCTGTACGTGGGATTTAGAAATGAATGGCTTGGCGTGACGGGCCACTCCGTACCCCGGGCACCCCAGCTGAAAAAAGGGAAAAAAAAAGCAAAAGTTGCCGCCGGCTGGTGTGACCACACTCCGCTATCCTCCGTGCGTTGCTGAGTAGCACGCTATAAGTCCATTATTGGACCGCTCACATAATATTGGACATGGGTTGCTGACATGCATATTGTCTTGCCTCGAGGGATTCGACGAGAAATACGGGGTATTCTGTCCGACGATTGGACGTAGGCTACACGATAGGATAGGGAGGCCTGTAAAGGTAATAATACTCACGTACTTTGAACGTACCAATGCGGTACTTACCTAGATATGCCTAGACATCTACCTACGCATCGGCAGAAACGTCCCGGTAGGTCGGACGAAGTCAAGAGCCATTCATTCGATAATACCTGCGGAGTGCGGACCGTAGAGAACATTCACGCGAGAAAAGTAATTCACGAGACAGCGATGTATTAAGCAACGGCCGCAGTACGGTATATAACAAGAGCAATGCTAACGAAGGGCGACGATCAACCGCTCAACTTGATGCGCTTAGCTTCAGAGCTCTCACCGTCGCCTGAAAAAGGGTTGGCCCTACTGAGATCGGGGAGTTTTCTCGTTAATTTGGCGCCCAGGTATGCAAACGAAGCAGATCTTCGCAAGCTTTCGTCGGCGGTATTATCTCTCGAGATTGTCGTGAGTTCCAAGTGTCCCGAGCTGGTCGCCATTCCCATAGCTCTCTGCAATGGACTTGGACTCTGGGTATCATCCTGTCGTGTAATATAATCCAGCCGGGAATGAAATGCCGTAGGAGCCGGCAGTGGCGATTCCGCATCCTCTGTAATGATTTCGTCTTCATCTTCGTCCTCGTACTCGTCAGACGAAGGGACACCAGAAGACGAAATTGCTTCGTCCACTAATCGCAACTCGCTATGATTCCGTACTCCGTAGTCGCGGATGGGGGTGTCCATCTCTTGTAGCAACTGACCGTTATAGACCAGCAGCCTGTCATCGCTATAGCCTTTTTCTATCACCGCTGAGGCGTAGTAATGCACGTCTGACACCGTGAGCGTGCCGTCGGCAATCGAACTAATAGGGAAGCAAACGGTATAGGTTTGGGATCTATGCTGGATCAGGAGGTCGTCTGTTTCGCCCATGTCGTAACTGCGTTCACTCCACAGATATCCCTCTTCTGTTTCACTCTCGATAGAGGAGCAGTCCGAAAAGTCCTCGACTCGGAATTCGGAATCGTCACGATCGGGAGCAACGGTAGTATGCTGTTGGTGCTCATCGTGCGGGATCTGCAATCTGGGATAAATCTCTTCGCCATCGAAACTGCACCGGCTGATGGATTGCGGAATAAAGGGCCATGGCCTGTCATCAGTGCTAGGCACAGACTGTCGTCCTGTCATTTGTCTTTGCTCTTGTGGCGAATGTTGTTATTTCTGTAGATATCTGCCGGGCTACTGCTCAGCATGACCGCATGTCAGCAACGACGTGGGCCACCATGTCCTGGCTTAGCTGTGGGCTAGTATTCAGGAGACTCAGTACCTACTATCTAGCTGGTATACGATTGCTGTTGAGGCATCCGGGAGTTGTCAAGTCCTTCGCGAGCCGAAATCCAGTACGGCTGCCACACACCCACGCGCCCATAACACCTATAATAAGTAGGGACAAGTCTGTAGTGTACCTAGTCAGACCTAGTGTACCTACATAGTAGGCATCCCCAACGGTGCTATCACCCGTGACCCAACCAAGCGAGTTTATCCTCTCGAATAGGATCATGGCCTCATTCTTGCCTACATTAAGAACTATATACATAAATATGTGGACAGCGCACGTCGCGAGCACTACCTAAGATCAAACTTGGCATCCTACGTATGGTTACATTACGGTAATCGAGCAGGTCATAATGCGACGTAACTCCATCACTTCGATGCCATGCTACCCGAACAAATACCGGGATACAATGCAGAAATACATAAGGAGAAGCCGGTTGCTTTTTCTCTGCCCATCATTCAACTCTTGGTACCTATTCGCGGGCATTCGAAGATTGCCATTGTTCGAACTTCGTATGAGATCGGGTAGTGTGAGGCAGTAACGTAGCAGCTACTGTCGGAGAGAGGATATAGCTTGGAGTGGCCAATACTACGCAGAAGGTCCGTCAAAACGGGCAAGTTATAGAAATCAGTTTCTATTGATTCTTGCCTCTTTCCCTTAATTCGGGGCGAATCTCCATCAATTTATATTCCTCCATCATCACAGGACCTGCCCAGTACCTGCACTCCGTTGTCGGTAATCCTCTCTTTGACTGGTGCCTCTAGCTTCTAGCCCGCGACGAAGACTGTGATACCCTTTGTAGCTGATCATCTAATTCCGTTTTCGTGCTTCTCTCCCGAAAGGAGATCAATAACTTCTACTGCAAACGGCACTGAGACGGGTCTGGACCGTGACGGCTTTGTTCAGTAACGCATTCACCTCACAGGTAGAGAGTTAAGCACTCGGTACGGACGTCACACTACCACCTACTGGCCTGGGCAAAGATCTGCTTTTGCCTCTGCTTGCTACCTGATTTTCATTGGGCGTATCATGGGCACCGTTGTGTTACGTCTTCTGATATTGTGACTGTACAAATAAGAACAGCCACATACTTATCGCAACAGTCGGGGTGACAAAGGATCGGGAATTCAAACTAACCTATTATTCCCATAGTACGTTATATTAACAGACAGTCAAAGTGATAACAATTCTGGAATCTGAACTTCGGCAGTGCCGAGGACTAAGGTACATAGCCTTCATGATAAGCGTTGCCGAAATACTCCGAACAGAGCTCAAACACTCAGGATGTGAAAAGACATACTTGCCGTGATACCTAAAGATTCCTGGGATACTTCAAGTGCGCGAGTGTCTACATATCTGCGTAGCTGAGGAGACTATCGGTATCTGCTCATACGTGATATTATTACAGAAGGGAGAGCAACGCATAGGAGATATCCTTTGCTCGCACTACGCTACCTCCCATTCCCTTGAACTTCCTTAAGACCCCATTAATCATAAAGACTCTACAGGCCATGGCTTGGCCCTTAACTACAACGTGATCCCGAAACCGCAACATCTACACAGACAATCAGCCGCTCCTACTCGGAGTTGTTAGGAGAATTCCCTAAACACTACTACCGGTACTGGCCGAACGCGGGTGGCGGCCTATCGGGGCTGGTAACATCGTAACACGTTACCGGGTGCTGTCACGTAAGGGCTCTTATGAATACACCTATAGACGTAGATGACAGGAAATAATATACACTCGACACATAGTTTTGTTACCGGTTTTTTCTGTACGATGATATCTACCTCTTTGCTGTAGCATCCAACGATTCGGTCGGCCAGATGTCTCGGCCACCTTTCCCATTAGACCACGCTGACAGCACGTTATAGGTGGGTGACGCCCCCGGATGGCCGAGAAAGGTGTCAGGCCGACCAGTTTGGCAAACGATATCCTTGAGTTCGCCGCGAGTGGGTCCTCTTGATAGAGAGACGGCCTGTTCACGGTACCGAGTATAAACGTCATGACAAAAAGTCTCCGACAGAATCATGACATTCATACCAAGGATGCCATATGTACCGCACAACCAGCCAATTCAAACGCCCGGAAGACAAACCATAAACTCGAAAGTCTAATCCGTCAAGGGATATACTCACACGCGCACTGAACCCCGGACAGCCAGCAGGAGCAAGAAACAAGCAAAAACAAACCCGCCGCCAAAATGGGCGCAAAGGCATCCAAGCCCGCACAAACCGCTTCGCGCCGATTCCCGACGAGAACCCCGATACCTCCCCAGCACCAAGCGAGCGCAAAGCCCAGACATCCAGAGCCAGAGAAGACGGTCAAAGACAACAGCAAGTACCCTTTCCAACCTCAAGAGACCCAATCTTAAAAAAAAAAAAGTTAAAAAAACAAAATAAATAAACAAAAACTAACGCGCAAGCCCCATAGCCACCCGCCCCGAAACCCAAGACCCAGTCCCAGACCTAAACGCAAGCGAGAACCAGACCTACTCGCGCCGCCTCCGCGAGATGGGCATAGTGACCCCACAGCCAACACGCTCCAACTCCTCCACAGCAAACCCGTTCACCGGCGCCTCGGCCTCCACCTACACGCAGACATCCCCCAATCTCCCCCCTTCCCAACCCGCGAACAAATCAGCCTCACAACCCCCCCTCTACCCACCATCAACCCAAAACCGCACCCTCAACGCCCTGGAAGCTAGACGCGCTCTCCAGGCCCGCGCCGAGGCCGAGTTCCACGACCCGTCGCGCGGCCGGGAGTTCCTGGACGCCGGGACGCTGAGGAAGGCGCTGCTGCTGCGGGCCCGCGGGACCGCGACGGCGGAGATCGAGGGTACTTTGCGGCTGAAGAGCGGGGTGGTGGCGCGGCTGGGGCCGGTCGGCGTGGTCGTTCCCGTTGAGGGCGCCGAGATGAACAGGCAGACCTGGGGTGGCTTGCATGAATGAGGGGGAGAAACTGGCCGACATCGCAGGGCGGAAAAGAAAAAAAGAAAAAGAAAAAACTGCACACAGGGTTTGGGAGGAGGCGTGGAAAAGCGAAGACGGGAGGGGACGAGGAGGGATGGCATAACTTGTCTTTCCACGTGCGGACTGTGCTGAGGGCGTTCACGGCGGGATATATTACCGATGCGTGCGGTGCGGAAAACCCCCACGTCGACAGCGTCGGGGGCGGCGTTACGCGCCGGATAGCATGGGCTGGCTCATGCGAGGAGCCGCCGTCCTCGGGTTGTCTGATCCTTGCGTGTACGATATGGATGTTGGGGCACTCATATCTACGTTTCTATCTACGTAGTTGCGGGAAGATCACCCAACAAGACTCAGGATCGAACAAAGGGAATTTGATTTCCGGCCTGGGCTTGGGTTGAATGATTTTTCGTTTTGCAGTCTGCCAACCTAATACCCGGTGTCGCCAGATAGACCGGCAAACGCTCGCCAACTCCCAACTCCGGGGAAAAATATAATAAAATTTAATCGAACAGTCAGCCCTCCCGCCTTTTTTCAACTGCCTCTGCTGCGACCCTTATTTTTCTACCCTCCTTCTCGCTCGTATTATCATTATCATTTCTCCTTCTTTCCTTAACCTTTTAATACGTCTTTGGCGACTCCTTTACCACGCGGCGTGCCCGCCGTCTATCCGTAGGTCGGCACCTGTCATGAACCGGCTGGCGTCGCTCAGCAGGAACACGGCGGCGCCACGGTAGTCCTCGGGCTTGCTGAGGGTGTTAAGCATGTTGTGCGTGGGCCACTCGGCTTTACGCTCCGGGTACTCCACGAAGAGCTTCTCCACCATCTCCGTCACGATGTACCCCGGGGAGATGGTGTTCACCCTGATCCCCTTGCTGCCCCATTCCATGGCCAGGTTACGTCCGAGCTGGATGACAGCCGCTTTCGAGGCGTTGTAAACTCTGTTAATTAGGGAAACTGTGTTAGCGAAATTCGCTTGATCTGACATTCAACTTCGAGTTCGAGTCACTAGTGACGTTGTAGGGGTACAAAGGGGCGAGCTTGATAATACTGAATGAGAAGAGTGGCGGCAACTCACGGGCAAATCAGGCCTCTGTTAGCGATCGTACCGCTCATGCTGGCAATAAGCACCAGACTACCCTTTGATTTGAGGCGGATCATATGACGAGCAACGGCTTGCGCTGTCATGAGCACACCCGTTACATTGACACCCAACATGCGGTCAGCATCTGCCGCTGTGTAGTCCAGGGCGGACGTCTCTTGCTGGATACCGGCAGCAGCGATAAGGCCGTCAATTCGTCCATGCTTGTCCGCAATGCCCCGCACGATCGAGTCGAGGCTGTCCACACCCGCTCGCACATCGACCTGGTGGTAGAAAACTGACGTCCCCAACTCATCCTTCGCCCGTTGGGCCACCCTCTGGAAAGTCGAGCCAAGAGGTGGCACAGCTTGTCGATCGAACACATGGACTAATAATATAAGTCAGGAGTCTGTTTTGCCCGGGAGTTCCAACGTCAGCAAATGCGGGGGTGCTGACCTATAGCGCCGGCTTCTAAAAGTGCTTCTGCTTGCACGACACCAAGCCCTTGTGCGCCGCCGGAAACCACAATTACCTTGCCCTTGAGATCGAATTCAGGCAGAATGGCCCTGGGGGCAGATTGGGGTGCCGGTGTAATGCCAGGCTTGGGCGATGATGATGGCTGCGATGCCATATATCGTGCCTGGCTGGCGTTAGGGTATGGTATCCTCAGCAACGCTGTCCCAGCTGCCCGAGCGGCAATGGCACCTCCTGAGATCGTCATAGGTGTAGCCCTAGCGAGCCTGCATAATGAGGGCGCAGCCCGGGTAACTCTTGGCACAATAGTTGTCATTGTGGTTTTCTTGAAAAACAAAAAACGGCCAAGTTATGCTCTTGCAAATGCTCTCGGTGAGGTGCAGAACCGTGTACTCTAGATAGATAGATTGTAGGCGGTAGGAGAGATTCGGAAGCGAGGGATAGTCAGGTACAAAATGAGAAGTTGGTGACGATAGACTGGTGGCAACCCGGTGTGTAGCCCGCCTTTATAGTTCTCGCTACGCCGAGCTAGGAACGCAGGGTTGGACAAAGAGTGTATAAAGGTCCTAGCCAGGGCTGGTGGCGTTTTTGCTGAGAACGCGAGAAGGATCCGACGATAGTTGTCACGAGGCCAACAAATCTTTCGAGCACGGTTTGCCCGGGCCCTAACCGACCCCCACGGGGTCGTGAGATGGACAGGCGGTTGCACTGTCGCCGTCTACCCGCTAACGAGCTCCCGGAAAAGCTCCATGGGCGTTGCCATATAGGTACCCATAGCCGTTAACCGCATTTCTTCCTACCTCCTTTCTCGGCCACCGCGTTTCTTGGGCATTTCAGTAGAGGCGTCACCAACCCGTAATAGGCGGAGTGGCTGAGCGTTGCGATAGGTTGACTCTTGAGCAATGGGGTAAACACGTTATACGTGGCCCCCTCGTGCGAGCCTGCAAGTCAGTCAAGGCAGATGATAGCTTTCTGGAGAAGGACACGCCAAGACGAGGCCCGGGGGCGCCATACAGAGCTTGGCCACAACTGGACCAGGGATAGGTATCGTGAAGGTCAATGCCTAAACCAGACCCGGACCGGTAACTGGTATGTATCCCGATCTAGTAGTGTAGAGCACCTGGGTAGATCCTCGAATCTCCTGAGAAAGCTCCACTTTCCAACACCTATTCTACGAACTAGGTAGACTACCTATCTATGATTTGGTAAAGGGTAGAAACGACTGATGGAGAGGAGACCGGCGAAGCCGTAAAAGAAGGTCTTGGAACTTTAGAAGATGTCAGCCCAGAGACGGGGCGGGCTAGGCAGGATGATTTTCCGGGGATGTAGTGTGACGGATGCATGACCGCGACGAATGGATTCGCTGGGTTGAGGGAGAGGCGAGGGAGAGGGAGGCGAGAGACAAAAGACGAGAGAGAGCTGGAGCTCCCGTCGGCGCAGAGAGTGGAGCCAGGACGTTGCCAACCCCACACTCGGTTTGCCCAATTAGGACTGGGGTGTTCGTGCCAAAAACGGCTGAGAAGTGGGGAGAGCGGTCTAGATACAGAATAAACACCTAAGGCCGAGCCGTCAGGCGGGTTGGGTACCTCGGTACCTACCTGTATCGACCCTCTTTGAAGTTTGCACAGCGACGGCGGCATTAATCGTCTACTATCGGCCTCTGATTATTCCATATTTCAGGTATTGACATACACGGGTTTACCATCGCTGTTGTAGTAGGTACCCTGCCTGTCTTCATGATTCCCAAGAATCCTCGTGTGCCTAGTACCTACACTATATAACGGCAAGCATGTCCAGCAAGTGCCCCATCTCCACGTTTCCTGTCGAAATTCTCCAGGTGATATCTACTAATAAAGGCTACGTACGCTAAAGACGTCGAGGCCTGGTTAGGAACTTATCCACTCAGTAAGTAAGCATCAACAAAAAGCATTCTGTTCCACGTTCGGACGAGTCGGCCAGCGCACAGCCCCGGCCCGGCGGCATCGGACAAAAGGTGGCGGCCTGGTAGACACAAGGACTGGGGTTCCGGGGCATGCTGCGTAAGAGAAGAGAATACCTAGGCATACTCAGTATGTAAGAGAATGCTGCGTATTATGCCCTTCGTCCCGACGTACGGAATAGATCCCGAGAGGTCGGCCCAGCAGGGGTGCGCACACGTGCCGGGCAGATCCTTTTCTGTGGATCAAAGTCCATGCCTAAGAATACTAATTCTCTCATTTAAAGTTACATATGTATACGCAAGGCACGCTGGCGGCAGCAGAACGGAGACCCGCCGAGAACCCCAGCTGATCACGACACAGTATCGAGTGAGAAGCGGTACGCGTGATGTGCTGGCAATTGCAGTCGCCCGTGGGGGTTGCGCCGCTATGATCACGATTACGTCGAAGTAGTCAGACTCCGGATCACACGGTGCCCGCGACCCACTGCTCACCTTGGCGGGTCTTCGTTCTTTTTGTCGCCGGCTTTCGCTGGGCATTGAATACCTAATGATTGTATCACGAGATCATGGGTTCCACTGCCGCGCGTGCGAGCATCGGGACGATTCCGGAGGTCGGATGGGAATACCTCGGTACTGTGCAGCTTACTGAGACTCCGGCAAGATAAGTATCGTGATAGGCATTGACGTTATGGTATTATTAGTTCATAGACAAAGGCACGGAATACCCTGAAATCTCACCCCGGCACGCTAGAACCCGCGAGGGTAAGTCAAAACGGCATCGTGTTCGTGCCTAAGCCGGCCAGATTACTACAAAGTAAGTACAATCCAGCATCGTGTCATCTACCTATGGTCCTCGCATAACCGTAACGCCTCTCTCTCCGTTGACCCCCATAGCCTATGGACCCCGGGGAAACCTGTCCACTGGATATCTCTTTCGAAGCCCGAGTTACCTAGGTACAGTCTATCGGTCGTGTACTGAGTACAATGCTTGTTCCTATCGGCAAGGGACAACGAAGCCTAGGACTTCCAAGTTACCGTCTTCGTCCTCAGGTACTCATCCAACCCTATCGAAGCGTTGAACCGCCCGTATCCACTGGCCTTGGCTCCTCCGTGGGGTAGGGCCACCTCATCGTGAACCGACATCTTATTGATATGCACTGCGCCGGCTTCGATGTTCTTGGCAAAGCGGAGTCCAGTCCTCAAATCCTCTGTGAATACGGCAGAGGAGAGCCCGTACTCGGTGTCGTTGGCAATGCGCAATGCCTCTTCTTCGCTCTCGACTTCCAGTATGCTCACCGTGGAGCCGAACGACTCTAGCTTGTAGATGTCCATGTCGGGGGTAACCTTCGCGAGCACGGTTGGTTGCAATCGTGTTCCCGTCAATGTCACGATGTTGATATCGTCGCCTGTCAATGGAGAGGCCCCTTTGTTGACTGCATCTTGCACGAGCTTCTTGTTCTTCTCGACCGCCAGTTCGTTGATGTGGACAAGGGCCTCGGGCCACATCTTGGACACTGCTTCTCGCAGCTTGCCCTGGAATGCCTCGCTGACCTTCTTGTGGACGATGATCCGCTCCGTGCTCATACACACCTGGCCGGAGTTTTTGAAAGCTCCTTCGGAGCAACACTGCGCCGCAACGTCTAGATTGGCGTCTTCCCAGACGATGGCGGGAGCTTTGCCTCCAAGTTCAAGAACAGCCGGCTTGAGATACTGGCCGGCCAGCTTACCAACTAAAAGGCAAGCTAGCATCAGCAACCGACATTTCTAGCAGCATCAGGTGGTGCTCGTCAAGACTTACTGATCCTTCCGACGGCGGTACTTCCGGTAAAATTGATCTTCTTGACGTGTGGATTGGCGATGATAGACTCGGTCACGGCAGGCGCATTGGCTGGGCTTGTTGATATGAAATTGAGTACACCCTTGGGCAGACCAGCGTCGTGGAACACGGTAGCGATGGCATGCAAGGTCCGGGGGGACAATTCGGAGCCCTTGAAGACTACAGTGCATCCCGCTGCGATGGGATACAAGATAGCGCGGGTGCCCAGGATGTAGGGTGCGTTCCTGTTCATCAGCTCATCTTGCCCCAGGAAACACATTGGGACACCTACCAAGGGGCAATGGCGAAAACAACGCCGTATGGCTCACGCAATACCATGGCGTCCGTGCCGGGATCGGCCGGCCTGGGCACATAGCCACCGAGCGTGGACACGCGCCCGGCGGCATCTCTGATCATGTCGATGGTAACGTCCAAGTTGAAATCGGCCCAGTGTTTGGGCTGACCGGTTTCGTCCATCAAATACCGCTCCAACTCCGGCCGTCTTTGGTCCATGATGTCTGCGGCCCTGATGATAATATCCCTGCGCGTACTGCTAGTAGCATCCCGCCATGCCGGGCCGGCGGCGGCGGCTGCGTTGATGGCATCCGCGGCATCAGACTCCGTCGCCAGGCTACATAGATGGAGGACTTGACCAGTGGCAGGCGACCTCACTTCAAAGGTGTCCCTGGGAATGCGCTCCTCGCCATTGATGAGGAAGGGAATTGTGTACGGCGTCATTGTCGAGGGGGTTTGTATCTACTACCACAAGGTCAGTCGGCGAGTTCATTCGTCTCTTGATTTGTTCGGTTAGGGGTTACATTTATGTATCTGCTGGGCGAGCACACATGCCGAGACTCACCCGCGGCAGGATCACCTGAGAGGACGAGGGGTGGGGATGGATCTCAGTTCCACCTTGTCGGGGCTCACATCTTAGCCACACTATTTTGATTCTTGGGGAAAGAGGAGATGCGGATCGATGCCAATCCCCCTTGGTGGTACAGTACGCACCTTTGAATGCCCAGCCACGATGCCCGTACCACGCATGCAGTCATGTAATCATTGCTTCTTTGGGAGGGGAGAGAGAGAGGGGAAGGGCGTTGTGGAGGTAATCCATCCGCAAAGACCCCCGGATGTCTAGCACTGCAGTAGGCAGACATAGTATATCTCGTTCCGGAATAGTGTACCTATTGGCACGATACTAATTCCACCAATTGCCAGTATATCGTGCGAAATCCACTTCGGTGCACCTACTATCTATCTAGTATTGGTATATCATGCGAATCTCGCAGCCGGTTCAGCTCTGGCTGCTGGCCGTCAGGATCCCCCAATAAGATATGCCTTCGATGCCACATCAGCGGAGTCAGAGCAAAGTGCCCAGCAAAACAACAGGATCGAAACTCGAAGGAATTGGCTGAACCGGTCGTGGAGGACCCGCAACAATCCGTCGTAACCTTGCTGGTTCAGCCAGACCGCCTAGCTCAGCCACTGGAGTCTGTATCTACTCAGCACACAGCGCCCCATCTAGATGGCCGAATATGTAATGCGAGCTGATGCGACGTCAAGTACAAACCGTCTCTGGGCGCTCTCTGGTAACTAATAGAATGGAGGGCGTGGAGCAAAGCAATAGTCCAATGTGTAAAGGCTGTAAATTTGCCACAATTACCATTCCGGTACGTAAAAAGCAATATCTTGAATTGGGTTTTTTAGAAAGCAGCACTCCCTCACATTACTTATCATGACAAATCTCACCACAGCACATTAGGCTTATATGCTGTATAGAGACGCTTTCATGTCCTGAAATACCGCTTACAGCACCTACGCTAATAAAGACGCCCCGTGGATCTCCATTATTATACAGTTCACGTGTCTCTCCGCCCGCACACTAAGGACGATCGCTCTACCTAGCACCACGAGTTTTAATTCTCGATGTGCTGCTATGTTTCAAGTTGCAGAACGAATTCGCAGAATGGCAATCGTTCGACGAGCTACGCGCGCCGGTGAATGGGGGCGCCATGATCGCACATCGCTACCTACGTTAGTCGGGCTACTTGTTGAGTCCGGCTCGGGATTCAGAAGTCCGATTCGCAATAAACGCGATCCTTTGTAGACGCATGTCCGAGTTGTCGGGCATATGAATAATTACCTTGGTGAGCCTAGGGACCGTTCATGAGCGACTTCAAGGCGGGCCAGCAAACGAAAATAGGCGAGCTGGTCATCACGAAGTTTGGGGGAGGGATAGATGTTAATAAGTAAAAGCTCGTCTGCGACTTCAATATGCTAAATGTGCTAACAATCGTTTTCACCGTTAATCCTTATTCAGCTGTGATATTACCCGACTTATTAATCACAACGCGTCGCGTCAGGATGGGACTTTTGCATATGGAATTCACAACGGAAACTGCAGTGCAACTGCATTTCCGGTTATCATCGATGACAACGGCTTTATTGATTGTGAAGATGTCATGGACTATAGCTTGAATAAAAGAGCGTCATTTCCCCTTAGAACGAATGAGCAGGTAGGTATGGGGGAAGTACAGCGGACAATATCCCGAATCTGACGATACCGACGAGACTTCAGTCGCCTGATCGAACGTCGGTGGCGGTCATGTGCGCGATACCTGTACTGTCCGCCTCCTATCGCCCGATCTCCTTGACCCATCTAGCCATGCCGGGAATTATTATCCATCAAACCCAGAAGCTGGGGCCATTTGTTAGATATAACGAGCGGCGAGCGTTTGGTAGAACGCCCAGCGAGAGGTGATGAGGGGTTCGACTCACGACGCATTCAGGACAATACATGCCCTCGTAATCATTCCGCCTCCGACAGATAGGTTCACCGTTCCGCCCGAATCTGCTGTTGTTTAGGCAAGGATAGGTACTATTGGCGTCGTCAATACAGAAACAAGTGGTTATTCTTTGGTTCTGGGGATTCAATATGTCGAATTTCCGCAGCGAGTAATAGCTACGTGAGCCTTGGGGAGGGAACTTACATACGCGGAGTGAACCCTGCCCGGCTAGGGCCACTGGTCGCGGGCGGGTTTAGTGAAAGAAACTCGCTTTGATATAGGGATGGATCCCAGCGTGGAATAACAAAGTCCCTGAATTCACTGTACGGACATATTTCCTCTTCAGGGTCGTAGGGAGAGGTCGAAGATCGGGGGCGGGAACTGTTGCGTGAGGCCCAAGTCGTAGTCTCCGGTTCTGGGCTAGATGTTGGATTCGTGTTCCTGTTGCTGAGGTTATCATAGTACTCGTCGATGAAACTCATGTCGAAATCGTTCCTAGTGTTGCTTGAAACGGGTTGGGTATGTCCAGAGTTAATTCCTGTGCCAGAACTGGGCTGGGCATGTCCATTGTTGAGTCCTACGCCAGAACTAGGTTGGGTATGTCCATAGTTGAATCTTGTGCTGGACCGAGGTTGGCTGTGTCCATTGCTAAGTCTTGTGCCAAAATTGAGTTGAGTGTGTCCATGGTTAGATCTTGCGTCAGAAGAAGAGCCCCTAGTAGTATTTTGGCTGTTAGCATTACTTTCCCTCCATACTGGCCTGAACACGCCATCCAGACCCTCCACATAAACCCTATAGGTACTTCATCAGCTATTATCGTTTACAAGAGCTTACCAGGAAGACGGCTTACCAGTTACCACCATTAACCATCGTGGCTGAATACACGTCGTGCGGCAACGGCAGTAAAGCGTATTCCAAAACGGTCGACTCGAAAGGCTGATATAATGCGGAAAAAGATCTTTTCAGAAAGATGTGATGTTGGCGATTTACTGGTTGTAGATGGCATGCGGTTAGAGCAGAGCTATTCGAGTTCTGGAGCGAGCAAGAGTCCACGCAATATATAGGGTAGGAGAGATATCAAAATCACCGGTGCTAACAGCAACATTGTCTACAATCGCTCACCTTGAGTGGGAGCCTCGTGACAACAGGCCATACAAGCCAGCAGCACGTGTCGGCGGAAAGCATAATAACCGACGAGCAGAAATTTCTACTTATATCGCGTGACCGCCGATGAAGTTTGAACTTGGCTATGAATCAGAGGGCTGAGGCCGCAGGCGTATATATACGGGAGGAGGTACAAGATGGAAATATGTCAACATGCACGACGGACCCAATGAATTGGGATGATAGGTGACACTTCAGGCCTTTTTTTTTGCCTCACCGTCATTTTTTGTCGTCCATCATGTTGCACAACCGCCTCGGAGGCAGCTGTATAAAGAACGTCGTACTAAGGCGGCCGCCGTAACGATCGTGCGAACCATGCCATTCTTCAGTTGCCTCGAGAACGAACCATATATTTGGCATGTTTATCTTCCAAGACTACATGCCGACAGACTGGCTTAATAGCGGTGCTTGACGATACCGAGGGCAAAATCCCCTTTTGAGCTTACCAGTATTCTCGGTTCTTCCAGATGAATTAGATTTTGCCTTGGCCCATTTGTACTTCACGTTTACGACGTCGGATTCCAGGTGTTTACGAGCCGCTCCCGAGGCAAGGCCGCCGTACATGTCTCCGCTGGTTCGCCATGGTTGACAACACCGTCCATTGAAAAGCACCTCTACGTCAGGAAAGACCGCAGAATTACGCAAGATGATTCATATGGTAGATAGGGAAGGATTGTACAAATATATCCTTGTATTATCACCGTGTCTGTCGGTGGGAGGCGTTTTAATTTTTAAACTGAGTATAGGTATTTTGGATTTCGATAACCGCCGCCAACCCGTCTAAGTTATAAAGCTACCGTCTGGTTTGGTAAGCAGTGCGTTAGCTACCATGGAATCGAAAGCCCCAGAGTCACTCCGCAAGTATAGGTTTGGGCCATTGAGGTTATGCGGGCCTCCCGAATTTCAACGGACTCCGGTTAACTAGATGTCGTGGAAACCTTTGTGAAGCTTTGCCGGGCGCTATTGCCGATATCTCGCGTACCCCATGGATAGCGAGTCTTTACTTGACTTGTGAATTCCTCAGCCTCTATCTTAACTATGTGATCGCCGGGTATCACGATGAGGCCTAGATGTCTCGCGGGCATCTCTGGAGCATGATCAGACCCGATGTCTGCAGTGGTGGTAATAGCCTCAGTGGACTTTTGCCGGGGCGGTTGTCGATACTCATATGTAGCAGAGAGAACGACATTGCGGTCCTGGGCATGGTCAGACAACAAGTTAATCGTTTCCACAGCCCACGGGCAGCGGCGGGCACGAATGGACAGACTAACGGTATCTGTACATTTAAAGTTTCCCACGAATATACGGCCGTCTGTAGCATGGATACGTAACCTCTTGTTGATAAGCGACTTGAGGAAGTCCAAAGAGGTGGCTTTTGAAGAAGTTTCATCCATCGTTGCTCCGTCCAGCTGCTCAACCACGGCCTGCATGTTCACGCCTAGGGAGGCTTGAAACTTGTAATGGACTGTGGAATGCCTGTATTTAAAACTGTTCAGGGCAAAAATGTAAAGGAGGAGTATGAACCCTGACGATTCTCAGAATGGGACTGGTGTGTTTTTTGGCTCAACTTCGATGAAGCATGGAAGAGACCTGGATTGCACCGCACTGTATAATGGTGTGTACGTCTGTGATGGGTACGGAATAGAGGCACCTTAGATAATCTAAACATGCATATATGCATAACTTTTAGTACCTGCATGTTTTTATCTAATACTAACATATATGTACATAACCCTATATGTTACATAATATAATGTACCTGGACGGGTACTTCGCACTTTAGGTGCCTCGTCGAGAGAGTCATCATTCACGCGAACAAATATTCATCAACCGAACTGGCCATGCAAATGCCACGCCACGTTCTTCTTGCGCAATTGTACACAGTATCCTGGATGAGTCTTAGACAGGATTCCGTGATTGAATATGCTCCCGGACATTCCGCCTTGACCTCAGATCCCTGAGTTGGCCTCGGCAACCATTCCGCTATCATCATGGGTGTGAATGGCCTCTGGACCGTCATTCAACCATGCGCGCGACCGACAAACCTTGCTACTCTGAATCGCAAACGACTCGCCGTCGATGCATCGATCTGGATCTATCAATTTCTAAAAGCCGTCCGAGACAAAGAAGGAAATGCTCTGCGTAATTCCCATGTTGTTGGCTTTTTTCGTCGCATCTGCAAGTTGCTTTGGTTCGGCATACTTCCGGTCTTCGTCTTCGACGGAGGCGCACCGATCTTGAAACGCCAGACGATTACGAATCGCAAGCACAGAAGGGAGGGCCGCCGTGAAGATGCTGTACGGACTGCTGGCAAGCTGCTTGCCGTGCGGATGCAGCGCATTGCCGAAGAGGAAGGCGAGAAACGCCGTCGCCGCCTGGAACTTGAGGAAAACCAGAGATCCCAAGTACAAGAACCTATAGAAGAAGTACCTGACGTTGAAAATCTCGTCTACGTCGATGAAATTGGTATGAGTCAGCAGGAGAGGCTAAAATCCAGGAAGTTTTATAAACAAGATCCCTATCATTTGCCGGATTTGGATGGTGGCATTGAAGGCATGGGCCGACCCGAAGACCCTCGCATCATGAGTATTCAAGAACTCGAGGAATACGCCCGACAGTTTCAAAGAGGCGAGGATATCAACCTTTACGACTTTAGTAAGATTGATTTCGAGGGTGAATTCTTCAGGAGTCTACCACCTCCAGATAGGTACAACATACTAAACGCGGCAAGAATACGTAGTCGACTAAGGATGGGTTTGAGCAAAGACCAACTCGACGACATGTTTCCTGACCGTATGGCTTTCTCTAGATTCCAAATCGAGCGGGTCCGGGAAAGGAATCACCTCACTCAGCGATTGATGCAAGAAGCCGGGATGGCCGGTACGGACCTCACGCTAGGTATCAATGCTCGTGTTGCGGGAGAGAAGGATCGAGAGTATATTCTCGTCAAGAACGAGGGCGCAGAAGGCGGCTGGGCTCTCGGCGTCGTGAGTAGAGAAAAAGATAGGGGAGAGATACATAAACCCATTGATGTAGATGCCCTTGATGCCCAATATCAGGCCAAAGACGACGACACCGATTGGGAAGCCGACGACTTTGAGGATGTACCAATTGAGGGTTTGAACCGCCTTCCAAAAAATCCCGTTGCCACCAAAGCCCAAGGTAATGATACCACTGTTGATACCGTTGTGAATGACGAAGGGTCCCTTTTTGTTGGCGGGGATGCCGCAAATGATGACATGGAGGCACTCTTTGGAGCACGATTTGATGACGAAACCTGGCTCCAAGATGAAGAGGAAGACTTGAACCGAGCGATTGCGCTCTCTCTGAAAAATCAACATGGAGTCAAATCTCCCGCACAGGAGGAAGTAGAGGCGGAAGAAGAGGGGGAAGAGTTTGAGGAAGTCCCTGCTCCCGAGTGGACACAGAAAGCTGTACAACAGCCCGACCCAATGACTTCGACAAGCGGTAGCATTATCGCCCATATCGTTAACAATAGAGCAAACAAGGCTGTTCCGAGACGCCGAGAAAGCGATGCAAGTAGCGACAGTGAGATCGATTTTCGGTCAGCGTTGCTTGCTGCTAGGAAGAACAAACAGGAAGTAACTAAGTCAAAACCTCAGCCCTCTGTCATGCCCAATGCAAATAACTCTTTTGACGGGCCCCTCCCCTTCGAGAAATTGGACTGGAAATCAAGTATTTTTGCCTCAAAAAAACAGGCTGTGGAGTCTCCGGAAGAACTACCCGAAGATGAAGTGAATGCGGATGAGGATCTCGCTGGGGGTTTTCTTCAAGAAACTGAAAGCGATAATAGGTCTCGGCCACTACCGCCGTGGATGGTGCAGGATGAATCGGACATTCGAGACTCGATGAAAGCACAACAAGAACGTGAGAATGAGATCAACCAAGCAGACTGGGCGGCTGCGGTAGAGGAAGAGGAACGACTACGAAAAGACGCCATCATAGAAATTGAGTCCTCTGATAGTGGCGGCGAGAGCGATGTCGAGATCATTGAAGCTCCTGTATCACATCGTAAGAGCTCGATAAAGGCGACTGAAGCTGACGGCCCATCACAGTCATTAACAACTAGATTACCGGAAGTCGACCGTCCAATACTTGCCACAGTACTATCTGGGGCGGAAGAAGCCGCACATGCGGCTTCCCCAAAGGAGCAGGGCGACGAAGAAAAGCCAGATAGGCTACCCGAATTAAGTTCGCATTCAGCCTCCTCATCTGTTACCCCAGAACCCGATTTTGAGGAAGTTGAAATATTACAACCTCCGCCGGAACCTAGCGAAGCTTCAATCAATTACGAGGTCGCTATACCGCCAGGACCCGAGAGCATGCCAGGAATGGAATCAGAAAGCCAAATGCAGGAGGAATCGAATCAAGTTCCCATAGAAGACGCCAGCGGGTTATTACTCGAAGATGAACTAGATTTTAGCGACCCCGAAGACGAAGAACTCCTCGCACAGATGGCCGAAGAGGCTGAAGAGCACGCGCGTTTCGCGAGCCAGTTGAACAACAAGTCGGAAAAGGAGAACCAAGAAGCGTACGAACGGGAATTAAGGGCTCTCCGCACGCAGCAGAAGAAAGACCGCAGAGACGCGGATGAGGTCACGAAGATCATGATCACCGAATGCCAAGCCCTCCTGCGGCACTTCGGCATCCCCTACATCACCGCACCAATGGAGGCCGAGGCGCAATGCGCCGAGCTCGTCAACCTTGGCCTCGTTGATGGAATCGTCACGGACGACTCGGATATCTTCTTGTTCGGGGGAACACGAGTCTACAAGAATATGTTCAACAGGAACAAGTTTGTCGAATGCTATCTCGGTAGCGATCTAGAGCGTGAACTATCGCTCTCCCGCGAACAGCTGATTTCCATCGCCCAGCTACTAGGCTCCGACTACGCCGAAGGCCTACCTGGCGTCGGCCCCGTCACAGCAGTCGAAATCCTCTCCGAGTTCCCCGGTAAGGACGGGCTTAGGAAGTTCCGCGACTGGTGGCAGGAAGTCCAAGTACACGGCCGCCCAAAGGAATCGAGCAAAGGATCAACCTTCAGGAAGAAATTCCAAAAATCGCAAGCCACAAAGCTGTTTCTTCCCCCCGGATTCCCCAGCCCGGCTGTCTCCGACGCATACCTGCACCCAGAAGTCGACCACAGCGCAGAGCAGTTCCAATGGGGCTCTCCCGACGTCGAGGGACTGCGGCAATTCCTCATGAGCACCGTCGGCTGGAGCCAGGAGCGGACCGACGAGGTGCTCGTGCCCGTGATCCGCGACATGAACCGCCGCGAGGCGGAGGGCACGCAGAGCAATATAACGCGGTTTTTCGAGGGGGGCGTGGGTCTTGGGGTCAAGGAGGCATTCGCGCCTAGACAGAAAGTCAAGAGTAGCAAGCGCATGGCGCAGGCCGTTAATAAGCTCCGCACTCAGGCGATCGCCGACACCGTCGGCGAGGACGATCCCGTGGAAGACGAGAGCGCCGTTTCGAGGCCGGGCGCGCGGAAGCGCAAGGCGAGGGACACTACGACGGCCGAGGACGAGCAGGACGGGGATTACGAAGCGAGTGGCGCTTCGAGTGGCCGGAAACGGAGGAAGGGGAAAAGCCGGGCTACGTAGCGGCAGAGGGGCCAAGGCTGCGAGGTAATATCGAGGGTTATTGATACATATCTCATGGCAATAATTAATATAAACCCATGGAATTCTCCCAAACACTGGATTTATGTTCGCGGGGGCCGCTTCTGAACCCAGTCGACATGATGCCCGCCCCTCGATGTATCGTTAACCACAAATCACAGCCGAACCAGCCGTGTACACTACACGTCCCGCCCGTCCCAAGGGGAGACCGTAAAAAATAAGTGAGCAAGCGCATATGTTAAAAGTATAAGTAGGTAGGTACCTACATAAGGAAGCTCATAACCATCCCAATAGCTAGTGTAGTCAAAGGCGTTATTTCCAAGACCTCGTAAATAGATAATAGGTAATATTTGCGTTATGCATGCAGATAAGTTCCCCAGCCAAATCGGGGGTTTTCCCTCAGTCCGTATATGAAGCTGGTAACGCCGCGGAAATAAAAAAAGAAGAAAAAAAAACAATCAAACAGTTGAATTGTCCCATAAGGTAATGCTGATGCCCTTTCCTTTCCCTTCCATCCCCCCCCTTTGCCAAAAAAAATCAAAAGAAAATGCCGGTCGTCATCCATCCGTAGTCTATGGATAGGTAGATGCCAACTCCGATTAGACCAGACCCAATGCCGTGAGATGCAGACGTCTCTTCTTTTTCAGTTCCGTGCACGATGGCCCCAACGCCGTGAGAATCAGCCCAGGAGAAGTCAACAAGATAAAGAATCGAATAAAAATCATTTGTGCGGGGAAAATGGGCAAAAGAACGGGAGGTGGTATGCCCTTGATTAAATTACATCAAGTCCGCGTGTTTTATCGACGAGTTTCTCTATCCGGGGCATTAGCTCGGGTATCCGGAATGGTTTTGAAATAACATCGTCCTGCAGAGAGATGGCTAAATCAGCTGTTGTACGCAAGTCTGGGGTGTTAAGTGGGCAAAGCTTACCACTCCGGCGGTTTTCGCGCTCTCAATTTGCTCCGGGCGAGCATATGCTGTTACAGCGATGATGGGAATGTGACTGACGATGGTGCCATCGCGTTCGAGTTCACGGATTTTGCGTGCACAGGTCATTCCGTCCATGATGGGCATTTCTAGATCCATTAAAATAACCGATATGTCATGACCGGAAGACTCATTGCCTTGCCAATAACGTGACTTTTTCAGCACTTCGAGGGCCTCGCCCCCATGATTCGCTACTCTGGTGGTATTGCCAACATTACGGAGCGACTTCTGCAGCACCCTCTGATTAACTAAATTGTCTTCAACGATGAGGACATCAAATAATCGGCGACCATCTTCGGAGAATTTAGGTTCTGACGTAGGGAGCTTTATAGGGCGACTGAGCAGGTCACGGGTGCTGGTTTTTGGCTGTCGAGTCTCAATCATGGTTGAAGAGCCCGGTGTTCGAATGAGAGGCGGCGCAAGTAGCAGAGTCGTAACTTCTGCTGGTGGCATGGCAGTCCTACGGCTTTTGACGTAAAAAGAGAATGTGCTGCCGACACCCTTCTGGGAAGCAACACCGATCTGGCCGCCTTGCAATTCCGTCAAGGTCCTGGAGATGAACAGACCAAGTCCGGATCCTCCATATTGAACATGAGTACGGGGAGATGCCTGGGAAAAGCGTTGAAACAGAAGCTTCCTCTCATGATCGTCTAAGCCTCTACCGGTATCCCGGACGGTGAAGTGGAGGTTGATCTTTTCCCCATCACCCCAGTCAGGATGATCCCTAAGGTCGCTTTCGTCGGACCGATCGGTTGGGAAGTAAGTAATCTCTGGATCTGCGATTTCAGAAATATCTGTAGATATGTCGAGAGTCACAACAATAGACCGTTTCGGAAGGGTTTGCGTAAATTTGATGGCGTTTGTCATCAAATTAATCAAAACTTGGAGAAGGCGTGAAGGATCTAGCTTCACCCAGTCGATGCCCCTGTCAATGTAACGATTCTTGACCTGCAGTGTCATCTCTATGCCATTCGTGTTTAGTTCTCCTTCGAACATCTTAAGAACTCGCTGAACAACTGCTAGGGGCTGCACATCGACAGGCGTAACGAGGAGTAGCTGCGAATCCAGCTTAGAAAGCGTTAATACATCGTCAACGATGCGCTTTTGGTGACTTGCACAGAGACTGATGGTATTTGCTGCCTCAAGACAACCTGCTATCGCGAGCTTCAAGTTCTCGCTTTTCTCAGAGTCGTCCTTGGGGAAGTTGTAGGTGAGAGTAGCTGCTATTTCGTCCGCACATTGAAGAATTGCGCTCAAAGGGTTGCGCATCTCGTGACTGGTTATATCGATGAAATTCTCCTGCTGCCGCTTTAGCTCGACGGCTTCTTCCCTACGATGCATCTGAATTTGCTCGGCCAATTTCTGTTGTGAGATATTCGTTATGCATCCAAAGATACCTTTGATCCCACCTTCAGCATCTTTTTCTGGATAAGCACTCATCAGGACCCATGTGTCAATAACGGCGTCTCCTTCATGGCGGGCGCATTTAAATCTAAACTCGTGGGTGATAGCGATTTTTTCTGTGACAAGTTTTCGCCAGACGGCTTCGAGAGCGGGCCGGTCTTCATCTTGGACACTCTGCATCCAACTATTGACACTCTGAGACCTATTGTGTCTTGACAAATCCCACCACATATCGTTGGAGTAAGTGATATTTCCTTTGTGGTCGGCTATGAACATGCCCACAGGAGCAAACTCAGCCATTCGTGTGAATTTGAGTTCGCTTTCCTCCACTTCTAGTGTCCTAATGTGCAGTTGCTCTGTCAGCTCTTGGCGGTCTGCCAATGCCATCTGAGCTGCTCGCTGACCTCGCCGGATCTCTTCTTCGAATAAAAGCACCGATGCGAGAGATGTGGCAAGCTGCCTTGATAGTAAATTGATGAAGAGCTGATAATCCTGATCATATGGACGTCGGGGATTAACTCCCATTACGATGAAGCCAACAACAGACTCGCTACCGGTTGTCGGATGGACGGGGAATATGACAATTGAGCGACATGGTTCTTTTCTCCCCCGCCAATTAAGCTTATCCATAAATTCCTTGGGGAGAGTACCCTGTTCCGCCGACAAAGTTATCGGTCGGCCGGAGTTCGACATTGACTCGCGCATGTAGGGCGCAAAGCCTTCATTGCTCGTCTTCAAATCCAAATTGCTGACTAGGTAAGGGTGACCTGGTGGAACACCACGGAATGCTTCTAAATTCACTTGGGGTGGGTTCATCCAGCTACCTGAATGAATGGAACCAATCTCACTCCCCTGGTCTTCGGCGACTGAGTATACCAAGTTGAATGGCACATCATCGTCGCTATAATCCAGTCCTTTGTTTACTTGTATCCAGAAACTCTTGATGTCCCGGGCCAGCGATGTTCGCTCTCCGACTTCGCGCAGGGTATGCATCATCCTTTCAGCCATTTTTCGTCGCGTGTTCTCAAACGCAGGATTGTAAAGGCCAACGACGGCTCCACTCTGTCCTACTAAAGGTACAATCGACCAAGAGAAGAACGCCTCTTCTTCGAAACTATCTCGTCTCACAATGAGATGGTCATCATTTTTCAATATCGCTTGGCCCGACTCCCAAGCGCTTTCAAATACTGGTTGTATCTCGTCCCAAATTTCAGACCACGCATCGCAGTATCTCGAGCCCATCAGTTTTGGATGCTTCTGCCCCGCCATTGCGACGTAAGCTTGATTGTAGATCACCGTAAATTCCGGGCCCCAGTAGAGTGCTGCAGGGTGAGGGCTCCCCATCACCATATTGGAGATAGTACGGAGATCTCGCGGCCAGTCTTGAATTGGGCCAAGTGGAGTGGATGCCCAGTTTATCGTGCGGGCAAACCGAATATGTTCGGGTAAATCAGATGTCATGGGGATCCTAGTCCAGTCAAACGAGGGCTGAGGCAATGACACAAGGGCTTCGGGTATGAAATCACGGGTCTGTTGCACGGCTGTCGGTTCTTCGCTGTCATAAATTGGTTGGACCTGGCTATCAGTACTTACTTCATCCACGCCAGTGAAATAATCATGATCGTGAATGACAAGGTCGCTTGGTGTTTGAGGTTGACCGATAGGCGTCTGCCCCCCGCTCGGTGATTCCAAACTCGTATCGCGTTCTAAGGACGGCTCGGAGGAAGTATGCGCAGCTAAAGCAAGGCCTGTATTCGTGCTGACGAAACGAAATCTGTTCCTGATTGTAAAGGAGGTCCAATAAATGCCACCATAGTGGTACGATGGTATATAGGCATCCGACTCCTCCGTAGCGTTTCCGCCCGAGGTAACCCACGTTTTAAAATTCAGAAAATCCGTCCCATCTTGATCAGTGTGTACTTCTCTGTAGACGAGTTGACGGGCGACATCCGACGCGTGAAGAGCAGAGTTCGCATACAAGATTGGAATCGGATCTGTAGATGAACTGCTAACAGGATTGAGGATGTCGACAATGAAGGTTGGGCGATCATCGCATTCAATTAACTCCCAAATCCCAACACTACAAAGCGCTTGCAGACCCGCGATGCATGCCTGGGTACCAGGGCTCCCGTCCAACGCAGCTGGCTCGACAGACGACCAGCTACCCGGGATCGGAGACCCCGCGCGGCACGCCGCATTAACAGTACCGCGTGGTAGCTTGAGCGTTGTCACATCTGTCCCATCCTGCACTGTCCTCAGCATCGTTGTTACCTCAGACCCAGTATAACCACGCGGTCGGGCGAACGGGGGATTTGGCGCACAAGAGAAAAACAGGGGGGAAGTAGGCTCGTCAACTAGCTTTGGCGACAGGGCGGGTCTTGTCGTGACGCAACTTAAATCAATTTTTCGAGGGGGCGAGAGCCGAATCCGTGGCCTTTTGGGGGAGGATTGGCCACTCCCCTTTTCCCCAGCCTCGCCTAATTCAGACAGTCTCTTTGACCACGCGGCGGACTGCAGGTGATGCGACTGCGCCGGGAGGCAAGTTTCTCCGGTCGGCGCCTGGCTAACCTCGTCTCGCAACAAGGGATCTGCCGGGTTTGTCGGGGGCTGCAAGTGGGCGCTCGATAGGATGGCTAACGAACTGTGGTGGCTAATCTCCGTCGCAGCTGCCCTGGGCCTCCCGGGATTATTAATACCGGAGATGTTCGCATCGGCAGCGAGGCGGGAATCCTTTTCTCGAAGGGCTCTAGCGAGGATGATAGGGGTGGTTGGCGGGTGCTCGGACGTGGTTGTCGGGCGAAGGGGCGCTGTCGTGGTCTCATCGAAAGCTGCTGGAGATGGAGCCCCGTTGTGCTCGGTTGCTCGAGTCATGAAGGGGCGGGCTCGCTAGTAGCGCGTTAGTAGTAGTTGGGCTAGTCGTCGATCCGCCACGCGCTAGGCTCCCGTGCCCCCATGCCTAGATGGACACCGCACAGCCGCTACTTTGCATCCCATGTTCATGACCTAATACGTACGCTATCTGGGACCTGGGGAGACTTCTTGAGGTTAGACTCTATTGGGCGGCCATTGACGGAGGCATGCCAATGGGCAGCAAATGAGATCCTCCCAGCAGAGCCGGGGCCGCTACTACAGTGGATAATATCGTGACTTGCCTGGGAATGATGGAGATGGAAACGACTCGGGTCGGCGATGTTCCCCGCCAATTCTGCGGCGAAAACGAGGGGCGACCTTCGTTTTTCCGTTTTCCGGTTTGCACAAGTCTCCGCGTCTATTTGGTCTATGTTTTTCGGGAAATATGGTGTGTGTGCTGCTGTTTGGGTGTGTATTGTGCACGCAGTATTATCTGGCTGACTTTCCAGGCTGACTTTCTGGGCTGACTTTCCTGCTGCTCGCTGCTCGCTGCTCGCTGCTCTTTGCTGCCGGTTAGGTAAGTGGAGTGGAGGATGCCGTTGAGTTGCACTGCGCAGTGAGCGAAGAGTTGGTGTAGGTGCACAGGAAGGCAGATGGTGGAGCGCAGGCAGGGAGGCCGTGAAGAGAGACATGGAGGTGGACGAGATTGTACGCTGGGACGTGTACGCCTCGGCACACGACGCCGGCGGGCTACAGCTGTCGGCAGAGTTTGTCACAGGTGGCTACATTTGCGTGACAGCCGCCAGGCTATACCATTTATCTGTACAGACTGTATTCCGTACCTACCAGGTATTCATACTATAGCTGCAATACGCCCTACATACCGATCGGAGCACTTGGTCTGTTGAATACTAAGGTAGTATTCCGAAGACCAAGATCTTGCAATATTAAGTAGTTCCAGAGCAGGTACTTCGTACAGTATATAAACAATTCTTCCGTGAAATACAGGAACTTATAACGTCTATCATCGACGCCGGACGCGCCGGTTAGCTACCGTGTATAGTCTGCGTAGGTGCGCTGGATCGAAGATTAGGTCGGTATAGTTCGCAGACTATCCAGATGGGCCTTAAATAGTACGCAACATTGTAGATAGCCCAGCGCAAAACCAAGATTTTGCCGTCAACCGGGCGGGGAACTCTCAAGCTCAATCAAGACCATAATAGAGATCTCCCATAATATTGCTCAGCCTGGGTACCGTATTGCTTGGTCATCGACACTAACATACCTATCTAAGGCACGGACATGCCTACACCATCCAACGTCTCTGAGCAATAACTGGTAGGTTTAAGAACCCAAGGTAGCCAGGCAATGCGGTTGGCTGAGCGATAAAGAGGTTCTGGCCCAACCTTTGACGGTCTACATGGCGAAGTCCCGACAAGCCTGTCCTAGATCTATCCACTAGAAAATACTCCACGATGAGCTGCGTAACGGGTCTTCTGTTGCTTACAGCCGACTAATTATAGACATTGGCGGTGGTGTGTGATACAAATCACCAAGAATACTTACAGCATGGTAATGAGGTTACATCTGTATACCCCAAGTGCCCATCGGTCTGGTTAAAAAAAAAAAGACTCGGCTGCTCGTTATGACCTGTGAGTTTCTCTCCTGACTTATTGAAATGTAGCTCGTAATATATACGTAGGGATTAACAATAGTGCTTGTTAGTACCTGAGGGATATACAGATGTCATCTCTAAAGTCACAGTTTCACGGATGCCTTCAGATATCGCATGGTCTTTCTTGAATTGCAGGAAAAAGCACCATCCCGGGTTGGCGCAGAGGGGCGTGAGCGGGGGAGAGACACGATGGGGCCAGAGCATGAATCCCACGAATCACGCACATAAGAACCCCGGTCAAGAACAGCCCCGGCTCATTGGCGATCCATCGTCGTCCCAGCCAACAAGACCAATCCCGAGCAGGCAGGCCATGCCGCCAAGAGCAAAGCGCCTGTTGTATGGTCGCTCGCAAGCAACAGCTCGGCGCTTACAGCCCTCTCTCCCATTGTCGCCGTCTTCTCCCATTGGCCTGTCCTCGGCATATCACCGCCCCCGAAATCTGTGACCAGACCTGCAGCCGCTGTGCCGATGCTTGCGTTTGACACTTAAAATGGCTGAACCCCAAAGTTGTGTGGCCTGTCGGCCCCGACCTTGTTTTAAACATCAATCAGATCGGCCCAATCTGACTTTCTGGTCGTTGACGACGGAAGTTGGTATCGGAGAGAGAATCGTCCGCTCATAAAGCGGCTCAATGTGAACAGAACGGACGACAGAAAAGCCCCAATCCTAACACAGCTCCCCAGAAGCACCCCGAGCCGGATTGAAATTCACCACGAAGGGATAGCCTCGAGAAGCCTTGCCAAGGCTTTGTGGCCATTGTCACTGAACTGTCAATATCCCGAGGCGGAACAAATCGCCAGTCCTGCTATACACCATGGCATACAGAATACTAAAGCGGAAATGGCCATCAACGACGGCTATGTTCATCATGATCGTAGTTGAGCTCATAGTGACCGTCGCCCTTCTGGTCCTCACCTCGCTCGCCCAACCAGACGCATATCGAACGAAGTTATGGAAAGCCGGCTTCGAGCTAGGTTTTAACTCAAGCCCCGCCGTCATTGTATACGCATACGCGAACGGGAGACCGCCGCCCGTCATCCCCTTCGTATGGTCAAGCAGGTAAAGCAACCCATGCACGCATTCAGCTTGCCTTCTCGGGGCTCAGCGCTGACTTCCTGGCAGATTAACCAACTACAACGTCGCCGTCGCCATCATAAGCCTCTTCTTCCTCATCACAAGGCTGATCGCCTTTATCATGGAATTCTGGTTCCCGGTCGTCGTCCTGCCCATCAACGTTGCATTCGTCGCCCTCTACGCCGCCAGCCTAGGCGGACAAGCCGGGCCCGACTACCTAGATCCCGACCATCCAAGCCCAGTGGCATGGTACATAGCAAAGCCATGTAGCGTAGCCGCAAACCTCCAGGTGCAGGGCTACTGCAGCATGGCCAAAGGCACATTTGCCGTGTTTGCGCTAGGGTTGTAAGCCATCCCATCCCATCCCATACCCAGCATCCATATCGTTCCCCCCAGTCTAACAACGCCCGAAACAACAGCGTGGTCGCCCTCGTAAACCTGGGTCTCAACATCTGGGCGATGCTGCCCAACGAGCGCGACAAGCGAGACTGGGACTCCGATGACGAAGACGAAGACGAGCCCGTCAGCCGGAACAACAAGAACGGCTCCTCCTGGGAGATGCACCCGATTCCACCGACGCCGCGGGCCAATCTCCTGCCCTACACCCCACGAACGATGGCCTTCAACACCCTAGACAAGAAAACATCAGCGCGGCAGCAGGAGGATGAAGAGGCATAGCAGCCCGCAACAAGGAATAGCACGAAAGATTTAAAGTACCCATCACGCCCTTAACGAAAAAAAAAAACGAAAAACAAAAACAAAGCGACGAATTCGGAGAATGAATGCATTTTTGGATACCCGGGCGCCTCGCGATTGATATTTACAACATGACGATTACTCAACCAGGGGCTCCTCAATACGTACAGGTAGATAGCCGCGTCTACTCCAGGTTTGCAAGAAGCCGGCTGGTGTATTTGTATTCTTATTTTATTTTTCCACATGTTCTTTTAGCACATAGTTAGTACATATATACCTTACCTACAAATCATACCCAGCGAAAGTCAAAAGGCATCGAGATCGAAATCCCCTGCTTCCACAACTTAGTATAGGTATATCCAGATTCCCACCCCTCAGATCTCGAAATCAACCAGCGCGGCCTCGGAATCCGGCACGCGAATCTCCACAGCCCCATTCTTGACCACAACCCGCTCGCCAGTCGTGACGTTGTGCAGCTGCACAGGTTTGCCAAGGTCCAGCTCGTAGTTATAACTAGTCCCGTCCCAGGTGACGCCGGTAATAGCATCGCTACCATTAGCCTGCAGCCGACGGACAACAGCCTCCCGACCCTCCTCAACCCCGGGCAGGGCAACAGTATACGTGCGCACAGGCCGCGCAGCCGGGTTGAGGGTATCCAGATCCCCCGTGCCGTTGAGGGTGTAATTATAAGCGCGCATGTTAATAAGCACGATGCGCGCCAGCTCATCGCGGACGAACGCAAGATAAGCCGAGTCCTGGACCCCGACCTCCGGTTCCGAGCCGGAGCTGGACGCCACCAGCTCCGCCGGCGCAACACTGACAGCCGTGTCGCCGAGGAACGCCGCGACGGCGATGTTGCCGTAGTACGGCGCCTTGGTCCCCAAGACCTCGAGGTCCGTGGTGACGGGCTGCCAGGCCGCGTACCGGTAGTTCGTGCCCATGTGCATGTGCGTGCGGCGGATGCCCACCGAAGCGCAGTACAAGTTGAAGTCGACGCCCCACAGCGCCGCGCCGAAGGAGTTCGACAGGCCGGGCTTCCCCTGGTTGTACAGCGAGTTCATCTCGCCCATGATTTGCACCAGACCGGGCGCCGACGGCGAGATCTCGGCGAACTCGTCCAAGTGCGGTGCCACGCTGAGCTGTGTGCGGGTGTGGTTCATCAGAGTGCCTTGGAGCGTTACGCCGGGGACTTCCGCACCGTCGATGTAGCTGGCGAAGCGTTAGGTCAGCCTAAGCAGCCAGAAAAGGGGAAACCTCACACGTAAAGATCGGACGTGAAAAGGGGGTACCTAAAACTCACTTGTGTGTGGAATACAACCGGATCACGTTGTCCACATCAAGGCCATCCGCCCATGCGATTGGTGCCTTGAGATGATTCCCGGTGCCTCCAAAGGAGGGCGCCAGATAGCCGTATGTGGAATTGCCCACCATATCAGGGCAGGTCTTGGCAATGACACTTTTGATACTCCGGGTGCCGTTCAGCCACTCGCTGACGTAGTCGGCCTCGCTGTAGTCAGACGGCCGCACGGGGCCCTGGGAGCTAGTCGCGTAGAGATCGGGCTCGTTGCCGTATTCCCACAAGAGCAGCTTCTCCTTGCCCAGGGTCTTGCACGCAAGCGCCGCCGTCTGGAGCAGTGTGGCGTGAACTCTGCTGTCGTGGTTCCCGCCGAGGTTGAACCCGTGGGAGAACTTCACGTCGGGCCATGTCAGGTACGACTCGAAGTAGGACGGCCCGATCTCAATGGTTGTCGGGTAGTCCGGTGAGCGTGTTACATTTACGGTGCCATTCAGCGCGATGGTCAGGTCTGGGTTATAGATGGCATAGTCTTGCGTGTTTCCTCCAACCCGTATATATGGTTTCCGCCCAGCCAGCTTGCCCAGGTTGTTGAGCAGATTGTTTGAAAACTCATTTGGGTGTGATAGGTTTCCTGTGACGTTGTGAGCAATGGGAACTTAGTTTCGTTGACTCCTAGCAACCGACTTGCCTGCAAAGTCGGGGAATGACGCGAACTCGATCGAGAAGCTCACAAACCCATCCAGCGTTTGGCTCGCGTTGACACTGGCGGAAGCTGGAACATTCGCTATGATGTTTGCTGTGGCCAAGCTGCACAGCGTCAGCAGGTATGTAAATCTAGCCATGATGCCGGGCCCTGCTTGCGTTGAGTCGAGTTGTGCCACAAGTGTCCGGGCTCAGAGCACCGAGACAAGGGATATATATAATCATGACTTTTTCCATCGGTGTGGAGTTGTCGTGTTGTCCAATCCTACGTTGACGCCGGCGCTGCCACCGGAAATCTTCTGCCCGCGTCCCTGAATTACTACCTACCGCTTTGGATGGTAGAATGCGGAGGTGCGATGAGCAGATGTAATTTCGTGAAGTAATTCCCTATACCTACCTACCTATAAAACGGCTCATCCCCTCTCATACACAATAGGTATAGAGGGTCTTGTTGCGTCCACAGACAACGCCCATTGCGTGGTTCAACAAGTACGCAGCCCTAAGGATCATGAATGCATAAATGGACGACGACATGTCACGGAGTAGGTATGAGCAAGTGGTTTTCGAAAGGAGTGTAATGTCTTGATTTCGGTCCTTCTGCTTAGCTGCTCCATAGCTTCCCCGGCTTTACACCGCCAGCTCGACGCAGAATGTTATCCGAATTTGGGGAGATGCGGAGGCGGGAGGAGCCAGTTGCATGAACCCAGCGATGGGTTACATCGTGCTGGTACGCGAAGCCTCCCGGTCTGGAGCCTGCCGCAGTAGCGGAGGAGAGGAAAGTTTTCACTCGTTCTCGAACGTTGTGATGTTCTGCTAATAACATTACTGGACCCTGTATTTACTCGTGAATAATACTTAACAGTGTACCCTTACCATTACACTTACGTATTAAGTATCTTCCAAAAATCCTAAAGATACCTATTACGAGATGGATTAGCACGTCCCCAGTCGGCTCGTCGGAACCTTCAAGCAGCGACCAAGGGTGTCATTGCTAGCAACTGGAGAGCCAATGGTCACCGAAGGAGACGGGGTTTCCATTGCTGAAAAGATCCCATTTCATACCGCCTAGGGATTGAGACGCTTTTACAATAGACGTGTTGTGTTTGGGAAAGAAACTAGGACAGTTATACGACAACGCGAAGTCGCATTACGTCGCCACATCCTGATAGAGCGGCAACTGGTGCATACCGGTATCTTCATTGGGGGCGGTTTGTGTGTGAAGGAAAGGCTGATCAAAGATGTTTCCATACGCGTCAGATCCGGTAACAGGTCAACGGGTGTAAGTTGACCCCCCGAACTTGGCGAGCTATTGGGAAGATGGTGAGACAAGTGACCACGAGGTGAGAGGACGCTGAACAAGCATAGCGAAAAGAACAACTCACGACGTGCCTTGGTCATCAATCTTGGTTACACCATCAGTGAGTATTGATCGTGACAACGAAATCAAAGCAGATCGGTGATCTATTCTGATAAGAACTGTGTGGCAGCGGACGTTAAAGCAAACTTGAAGACAAGGGCAATACATATTCGTGATATAGGACTGCCAGTAGCAGCGCGGTGATAATATGCGTGGTGTGATAGCCAATATTCCCAATGCCTTGTTTGCCGAGCATCGGTCGCCAATAACTATATCAAGCAATATAGAAAAAAGAAATCTATAATATGCGGAACCGTTTCGTTACGGTATGTTGGCAATGCGACGCCTCGTGTACGGTACCCGGATCCATCCTAGGAATAGGTAAGGCTTCCGTTCATGGCTGCCGATATTCTTGTAATTCGATTAGTTGTCGATTCGCAAACCCGATAATAGAGCACGGCAGACGTGTATCTATAGGGGAGCGGCAGCCACGCAAGCGACGATGACTCCATGATAACTCGACCTGGCGGGGAGCAGCCATGTAAGTGATTCGTAGGAGCTTACCTACCCCAACACCCCAGCAAGGGATCATAAGCGAGTGTGAGACCCCTGGATGCCGATGGCCGAACGGCGGGGTTAAAAGCGTTCTGTTAAACAAAGCGATCCAGCCGTCGCCCCGGACTTGTATGTGTACTTCGAGTCCGTACGTGATGCACCGATAAACTCGGTGAATTTCCAATTGTATGTTACTTTTCTAGAAGCCCTAGAACTTCCATTGGGATCTGGCGAATGACCCTTTGAAAAGATTACAATTACGTGCTCATGACGGAGGACTTACACGAGAAGGGATGGGGACCTTGTTGATCGCGAAGGTAAAGTAGATACGGAAGTCGGATTTAAAAGTCTTGATCAGCAACAGCCACTGTAAGTCCGCTGAGACCTGCTATAAACTTCTATTTTTGATCAACACTTTTCAACCAGTCTTCCTTAGATACCTTGGATAGCGGATGAATTGAAATTGTACCAAGGACATGACAGTTCAAGCGCAAGGTGGATACAAGAAGGGCGTGTGGAAATGTTAAGGTAAGTACCGGGTACGGAGTTAACTATAAGATGCTTAATACACAGGAAAGTAGAGATACGTAACGGCATGGCGTTGGAACTCCGAAGCTCCTCGACTTTCCCAAGAGCGGCATAGGTTATCGGTAGGTGAAATGTAGGCGCATCGTGTAGCTTTCATTACCCAGATAGGCGATCCGTGCCGATGCCATGACAGCAGGAAAAGAAGTTGGCATTCTAGGTCGTATCTTATCACTCTCCGTCCGGCCCTTTTCTTGTAATAATAGAAGCACAACGCGTGCTCTCGCCCAATCGCCACGGCTTCCCCTCACTCGGCTGACGCCTCTTCATTCGAGATCCCTTTGCATATAACCCCGACAATCGTGCACAGGCTGCGCGTGTCTTGCCGTTACCATGACGCTGGCACTCTCTCTGCAGAAAAGCCTTGCTTCTGCTACTCGGCTTACCGTCCAGTCGCACTTCAAACGAACCAGTCTGCCACGGATAGTGTCGTCGAGATTAGCTTCCACAATGGCTCCCAAGGTATGCCTCTCTTACTACCCCACGGATGCCTCGTAAGTAACGAGGGGGTGGGGAAACAAAACTGATAGTCGATTGGACAATTCTAGCTTAATGACCCGACGCTGCTCAAGACGAATGTCTGCTACGTCAATGGCGAATGGGTGGCAGCCGCCTCGGGGAAGACCTTCGAGGTTCATGATCCTGCGACGGGAAACCTCATTGGAACCTGTCCCGAATTCGATGGCAAGGATACTGAAAAAGCCATCGCAGCAGCAGCTGAATCATTCAAGACCTTTCGCACGAAGACTGGCCGCGAGCGATCCAGGCTGTTGCGGAAATGGTATGACCTAATGTTGGAGAATGCAGAGGACTTGGCCACGTTGATTACTCTGGAAAACGGTAAACCGCTCGCAGATGCGAAGGGAGAGGTGAACTACGCCGCCCAGTTCTTCGAGTGGTTCAGCGAGGAGGCCCCGCGAACATACGGCGATACGATACCGGCGACGGTGCCGGGCAATAGGGTGGTGACGCTGAGGCAGCCGGTGGGTGTCTGCGGGCTCATCACGCCGTGGAACTTCCCTGCGGCGATGATCACCCGCAAGATCGCTCCGGCGCTCGCCGCGGGCTGCACAACGGTTTGCAAGTCCCCGGGCGAGACGCCGTTTAGTTCGCTCGCGTTGGCGGAACTTGCGCATCGGGCTGGGATACCCAAGGGCGTCGTCAACGTCGTAACAGCCCTCAACAACACACCCGAGGTTGGTGAGACGCTAACGACACACCCTACTGTGCAAAAAGTCTCTTTCACAGGCTCTACGGCGGTTGGAAAACTACTGATGAAGCAGTCTTCCTCGACACTTAAAGTCTTGTCCATGGAGCTCGGCGGGAATGCCCCATTCATCGTATTCGACGACGCCGATGTCGACGTAGCGGTAGCTGGCGCCATCACGTCTAAGTTCCGCTCTTCGGGCCAGACCTGTGTCTGCGCCAACCGCATATACGTCCAGAAAGGTATCTACAACGAGTTTGCCCAGAAGTTCGCGGAGAAGGTCAAGGGCTTCAAGGTTGGTCACGGTTTTGACGCGGGGATTACCCACGGACCTCTCATCCATGGCCGGGCCGTTTCTAAAGTCGACTCTCACGTAAGAGATGCCGAGAGTAAAGGCGGGAAAGTTGTCGTGGGAGGGCAGAAGATCCCAAACCTAGGATCGAATTTCTACCAACCTACCGTGATCACCGGTATGACAAAAGACATGGCTATCGCGAGCGAAGAGACGTTCGGTCCCGTTGCCGGTCTCTTCCCGTTTGAAACGGAGCAAGAAGTTGTCGACCTGGCAAACACTGCTGAGGTCGGATTGGCTGGTTACTTTTACTCCAGGGACCTGGAGAGGATAAACAGGGTGGCCGAATCACTGGAAGTCGGTATGGTGGGTGTCAATACCGGCCTGATTTCCGATGTAGCCTCGCCGTTTGGAGGCGTTAAGCAGTCTGGGTTTGGTAGAGAAGGGTCCAAGTATGGCATCGAGGAGTACCAACACATCAAGTCGATCACATACGGCGGCATGGGCAAGCCGTTGCAGAGCTAGGCTAGGAAGGCCTATAATGAATGGAATCCGGGATTATTGTTTTAATTTCCAGTATTATATTTACGAGGAGAACGAGTCCATGCGGAATTCTATGGGGTTGATACTTTGAAGCTCTCACGCATGTTATGTCGGTACTATGAATGGTGTTAATGATATGGTACCTGTTACACCCAAAATCAGGGGGCAAAGTCGAAACTATAACCACAGTGTGCAAGAGCAAGACTTCACAAAGTCGTGGAGAATGCCGTAGGGCGTTTTAGTGACCATATGTCCTGTCATCGCGGCTACAGCCAGCCTAGGTTTAGGCAGGTTGCCGGCTCAAGTGGCCTAGGAATACAGTTTCAAGGGTAATTGAACACACTGTACATAAAGTGTCGTCAGTTGTCCGTGATTTTGGTCGCAACTGGTGAAACGATTCCGTTTCGCTGTGCCGGCGAATCCCGAGTTTAAAGTGGGCCGTGGCACGGGCCTTGACATTTCTCCATACTTTTGTCGCAAACCTTCTGTTGCGCGAGTAAACCCCGTTTAGCGCATGAATTCCCAAAATCCCACCTGCGATCTCGTGCAGCCCATTTCGGAGGGATCTATCATCAAAATTTCGGTCCTGGGACCCAGGCGGCCTGCATTATCCCAAACCATAGCAGTCGAACCTCCATGATACGCCAATCTCTGAAGCCGGCCGTTGGCCGCACGAGAGCAGATCTCGACCGAGTCTCCGATGGCATCGCCGCCACCCTACGAGCTTTCTCCACCGCTCAACAACTTGCCGCCCCCGATAACAGCGACAGGAACACGTTCGACGAGGACTCGTCGCAGCCGACGACACGACAACGTGCGGCGGCGGCCGCCGATGAGCTCGTAAATCTGGGCGGCGGAATGCTATCACAACCGTCCGGCCTCTCCTTTAGGACCGTCACCGTAAGATCCGATGCTCCCAACGCCGGCGCCCTTTCTTTCGGTTCTGGCATCTCCGGCGGCTACTCTGGGGGTGGAATCGACGCAGTAAAGCCAGACACACAATCGGGAGATGCAGGAGGAGTTGGCAGGCCACCTGGCCTGGTAGGCGTGGTACGCGCTCCTACCATTATCCGCGGGGGGTTCAGAGGTAGAGGTGGCGGTCTTATAGGCAGAGGCGCCGGGTTTGTAGGCAGAGGCGCCGGGTTTGTAGGCAGAGGCGCCGGATTTATTGGCAGAGGCAGCCCCGTGGGCTTTGGCAGACGATTCAAAGATACACTCGACAGGCGAGATCGTCTTACCGGTGGATTGGCCCCGCGTGGCCGGAGAAGCCGCCCTTCACGTGATATAGATGAGGGAAATGAAGGCGAACGCGAAGGTGGAGGTGGGTTTGAAGACTACCCAGAGGAAGTAAAAGCCATGCGAGATGCTTTAGAGACCGGCGAAATGGCAGATTACATCCCCTCACTTTCACTTAACGATCTCGTGGGATTCGGTCCCGCCGTGGCGACGGACGGATCCAGCTTCGCCAAGAACTCTACGGTGGTCCGCCAGGCACGGATCCTCGGCGGTGCAGAGACCTACCATCCCCAGCACACCCTGCTGTCAAGGGACATGTGGAAACGATACACACTGTCTACTGGTCTGTTCTTCCCAACCGAGGAGGCGAAGAAGTGGGCGGCGGAGGTTATGGGCGTGAAGGCGTTCGCGCCGGTCCCAAAAGAGACCAAGGATGCGATCCTCCAGGACACGCTCCTCGGTATTTACCATGGTGCGGATCCCAATGACTCTGGTACTACGCTCGGCGTTGTGCGGAACTACGTCGCCCAGAACAATTCGTGGAATGCAGACGCTTGCCGGCGTGTCGAGGAAAAGATCAAGAGTCTATTGCCGGGCGCGAAAGATGCTCCCGTGCAGATGGCTAATGGAACGAGTGCGAGCGCTTAGAGACACCGGAAGCTGGACGGGATGTTATATAAACACCGAAAACACTGAAAATACTGGATGAATGCTCGGGACGATTCGGTCGAGAGACGCCCACGTTCTGGCCGTAGCTCTATTTGTACGATAATACAATTGTAAAAGGAGCAGGCCCTATAAAATCTACATGTATATTTGGATTTATTATCCGCGCGCGTCGCCGTCTCTAGTGCGCATGTCCACTTCTATGCGAAACAATGCAAACAGGGAATCCGGCTTCTCTCTCGGCTGGTACATCCATTCCCGGACGTCCGTAGACGAGTTGACGTATCTCCTCACTTCGCCTCGATAGCATCAATAGCGCTCTTCTTTAAATTGGTGGCCTCATCGATAGCATTCTTGATGATCTTCTGGAGCTCCTTATCTGCCGTCCTCCTCAAGTCGGGGCCAACCAGACCGTTCTTCTTCCACGTAGCATGCAGCTTGTCCCGCCGTTGCCGAACAAGCTGTATGCGCTCGTGCCAATCGTGCGCCACGGCTCTCATGCGCTTGACCATGTTGTCCCGCGTCTCAGGCTCGACCTTGAGAATCAGCTCCAGCTCGTTGTCTGGGTCCCGCTGCGGCTGCTGGTTGAACTCGGGGCTCCTCTGCACCGCGCTCATGATGGGCTTCACATACTCGACGTCGTGGACTAACAGGGACACCGTGCGTCCCCCGCGCGGCACGATCTGCGCCAGCTCGCGGAGGGGGTACGCCGTGCCGGCCTTCTTGTCGACTACGACGCCCAGCGTGCCGACCACATCTGCGTGGAAGCGCCCGCCTGTTTGCAGCCTCTTGAAGGCAAGTTTGAAGTGCTCTGCGTGCATAGACAGACGGGAATTGACGTCGGCAAAGTCGAGTGGCGTCTCGGGGTTGGGCGGGGGATGCTTCCATTTACTGTCGCTATCGGTGCTGCCGTCGGTGCTGCCGTCGGTGCTGGTATCGGCGCTGGCGCGATCGTGCTTCGGCTTCTCGTCCTTTTTCTTGACCTTATGGACGGCGGGCGAGGTATGGAAGGCTTGTAGGCCGTGTGAGAGACTGAGGGGCAATCTGGGGGGCGTGGGCATGAGGCTCGATCGTGGATACCGCTGGCTGACTGGCCGGGTGCTGTATGGAGCATTCGTAGGCGCGGCAACAAGACGTGCTCGCGCTACATTGCGGCTGATGTCACGAGCGTTGAATAGAGCATTTGGGGGGCCAATTGGTCGTAGGCAAGCTTGCCCAGTGCCGGGCCGGGCGGATGCCCGTCGCATTAGGGTGCAAGCCGCTGTGTTGGTCATCGTTAAGAGGGTTGGAGATCCCTTTCGAACTGCTTCACTATGTTTCTCTCTTTTTTTCGGCGTGACGGGCACGTGCTCTCGTAACGTCCGGGTTCCTCAGCAGGCAATCGGAAGCCCCGCTAGATAGTTATTCCCACACTGATAAGATAGGTCACCAAGCATCCCGCCTTGTAGGCTGTACCGTACGTCACTGGAGCCATACGAAGGGCCTCACGCCGACATCAACGCTCGATAAAAGTAATAAAATGCAAATAACCAAAAAATACACAGAACGAAGCGTCTTGGCTGTAAATTGTACAGGAAGGAGGAAGACGAAGAAAAAGATAAAAGTATTGTTTCCGCCCGGGATTGAACCGGGGATCTTCTGTGATCAAACAGGTCCGGAGACCCTCTTGTAAGACAGACGCCCTAACCACTAGGCCACGAAAACATCGAGGGTATTTTCCCTGCTGGTTGTGATCCGTGCGCGCTATTGGATCTAAGATAGGATTCACAGACGTCGGGCTTCTCACGATGATCGGCCAACTAAATTCTTCGGCCATCCAGGGGCTGCCACTCACCCATAAACTTCTGTCAGTGGGTTTCAGTAGGTAGGGCGGCTGGGCCCAGTAGTCGGCCTGCCCAATGGTCTGGCCAATGTATTCGAAGGCGCCCATCTTTACCTATCCATCTATTCCAAATATCACTTATATTCTACTGTAGTCTCTTCTATCGAACTCATTTAAATACATGCTTCGTTGCCTACCAATTAGCCGCATCATAACCGCGAGTGAATAGTCCCACGTGTGCCCTTTGACCCGACCTGGATGCCTTTCTCACCGTACAACACGAGCTGTAATATCACGGGCGAAGCCATCCTAGGTGGTAATCAGCGTGTTGTCCCCAGCAGAATACCTTGGGAGTGTTCGTGCTACCTATCAAGGCTCCGATCTTCCTGCCTTGGGAGGGATGCTTAGGGAGCCGTTGAATGGGCCGACTCTTTTCATTCTATAGGTAACCAAAGTGCATATTAACAGTAGTTAGCAAACCCAAGCGTACGCCTCTTGTTCCAATGACTTGAGGAGCAGGTAATCACGTCATCTCAATATCCAAATTCAAGAAAAGACATTTCCATTCCTTGAAGTCTATATACGCTCTTCTATCCCCAATCAAGCAACACTCCAAGCCTCAACACCAACCCCAGCAACCAAAGCCACCTCTCCATCCCGCCCCCCTTCTCTTCCTCCATTCCATTCCCTCACCACCTCCAGGTCCCCTGCGTCTGCAACGCCACTATACCGATCGTCGATCAAGTGAACCCTCAACGAAGACGACTGCCAGTCAACAAGGCGCCATGTCTTGACGCGCTGGTCGTTGCTCGCGGTGACGATCACGGCATCGCGGCCCTCGTTTTCAAGCCGCACTATCCCGAGGCCCGTTACCGCGGCCGCGTGTGCGGCGCGGACAATGGATTTGTTTCGGATTTCGTACTCACGCAAGGTTTTCGGTCCCTGGCTAGAAGGAAGAGGTTGAGAAGTGGAAGACGAAGCAGCACCGAGATCCGTATTAACAAGTTGCCAAGACGTCGACTTGGTGGATGAATCTAAAGAGACAGAAGATAGATGTAGTACACCAATAGCATTATCGTCTCCGCCCGTGACAACGAGGTACGAAGTCCCCGTCTCCGTGGCGATGCTTTGCATATCTAGTGACTTAACCGTGCTCTGGTGGAGTTTCGTGGCAGTAACGCCCATCGAATCCTCAGTCCCGTCTTGAGGCGACCGCACGTCTGAAAATATAGCTAGATGGCCATCGGTGGCGGCCGTGAGGACTTGTGGATAGCATCCATTCGTGAAACCCAGATGTCTGATCTGCGTAAGACAAGCACCGGTGTACATCCGTCTTCCCAGCAAACGAAAGCCCGCCTGCGCCGAGTAGAGGTAGCTCTGCACTGCGGAGTTCGAGAGGGTCATCGAGATGCAGAACGTCGGTCCGGCACGCGATTTTTCAACCCCACTACCGGTGTCCTTATATTCCTCACCAGCATTGACATGCTCGTTCACGCAGTGTACGTCAAAGTCGGTAATTCGCAAATCGCCCACTTCAGACCGGTCGGGGAATACGGCCTCACAGACGACGCCGAGCGGGAAGACATCGCTTTCCAATGCCGTGATGCGCCAGGCAAAGAACTCCTCGTTGCCGCCGCTGCTGAAGAGATACTGATCTCCATGCCACTTCAGTTTCTGGATGCCCGTATTGTGCTTCTCCAACGCGAGCACACAACGCAATTGTTGTTCTCGTTTATCACGGCCCGTTCTGCAAAGTTCCCATATTCGAATTACGGTGTCTTCGGCGCCCGTAGCCACATATTTCCTCGAGGCGGACACAGCCTTGATCTCACGGCCGTGACCCCCTGTCTTCAGCGGGAAATGCGGCGCTCGCGTCTGCGAGAAGATCTTCATCTGCGACGCCTTGGTACAGACGAATCGGAAACCGGCGGGGTTTCCCCTGATCTGTGCATGGTCGAACACACGATGCCCGCCACCGCAGTCAAACGTGGCGACCTCATTTTGCTGCGTTGCGTTCCAGACTACGAAGTCCTTGCCTTGGAATCCGCAGAGCATGAGGTCTTGTTTCCAGTCTGCTTTGTCGAAGAGCCACGACCCTTCGATCAGGGGTCCGAACGGTGGTTTTATTTCATGTAATAGAGGAACTTGGAAGCTACTCGTTGTATTGATGATTTCATAGATCCTATATTTTCCATCGCGGGCGGTAGTAAGAAAGTAAGGAGGTGAGTCCTCGGAGCGCCGTGGAAGTGGAAGAATAGATGTGATTTTGTCACCGACATTGACTTCCATGGTCAACAGAGGAGACTCTCCCCCATTAGTAGCTAGGTCAAATATTGAGAGATTCCCGTTCCTGGAGCCGAGGATGAGGTAGTTCTGGCACCACGCAGCGGCAGTCACTATAAATTCCGGGGGCACCGTTACCTCTGTTCGTTGCGTCACAGAGGGTGCTCGATCTATACGGAGAAGTTCCGCTTTCCTACTTCCGAATACCATTACTAAGATCTCGATATGTCCGTCATACAGTCCGTCAGAGTCGTGGCCCATATGGGAAGAGCTGTCCTGGTTATCGGAAAGACAGATGATTTCGATGATCTTTCGCTCTGCTTTGTGTATTGATCGAAGAGAATCGCCGCTGGCCTTATGGTAGTAGAACAGCTCACCATTCGGAGCCCCGATGAATGACGTTGAAGCTCTCCTTGAGCTTCTTAGGATGGTGTATGATTGTATAGCCGTTCGAATAGCATCGGATATTACAAGTTCTTCCCATTCTATCTTGCTGCCAAAACTGCCGAGGAACAAGCGACCCGATCTTGTTGTAATAAGCAGCGTGCTGTCAGTGACAAATGCGAAGCTTTGGAACATCTCCTTTCCGTTGCCATGCTTGTAAGTCGAGATGGGTGTGACGGCACTGGGACCTTGGTTTTGGCATCTTTCGATGAGATATAATGGAGATACATCGAGTTCCTGAACTGACCGCGAATGACGCCCGTTCTTTACTATCGAATCATCCGGCATGGGCAATGAATGAACAGAACCATTGTTCATGAGGGCTATTTTGCCGTCTCCGCCACCAGTAGCTATAAGAAGACCATCCATGCTGGATATTATAGCGTGTGACCAAATATGTTTCCCACTATGGTTTGAAAAGGTCTCGCTGTGCGTCAATTTAGCCAGAGGGTGATCAGACCCATTAGACACACTCGTTTTGGGTATGTCTGAGGCCATGTTCAAACTGCCTAGCTCAAGATTCCATATTTGCATCGTCGCATCTTCTCCAAACGAATATACTTCGATTACACCCTTCGAAAGAAAGGGGTTGGTCTGAATCTGTACCCGCCAGATTCGGGATATATGACCCATGGCCATGGCGATACATCTCGAACGGTTACTAACTAGCCCAACAGAGCCAGTTATTGAATCTCCAAATCCAGTCTGCCTGGCATCGGATATTTGAGACTCGTACCCCTTCTCTTCATTCCCAGAGTCGTCGCGTTGTTCCGTGATGTCCCAAATCCTTATAGTTCTGTCATCACTGCAGCTCGCAAGTAGTCTGACTGTTTCCCCGGTCTCTGTGCGAAACTCAGGCGAAATATGGATACCGAAAATGGAACCTTGGTGACCCGAGAACACGAAAAGTACCTCGCAGGTAATTTTGTCTTTCCTTCCCTGCGCGTCGCCGGCCGCGGTGTCGTCATCATAACTGTCATCATCGAGATTGGGGCTAAGATGGCACTTCCAGACGACAATCTCGCCGAACACAGTGCCGGCGGCAACAAGCACGCAGTCCCGCGCAGCCCAAAAGAAATTCCCCGAATACAAGATTGGTCGCGAGGGCGACTGCACCCGTCCAAGAATGATCGTCTTCTGATCGGCGCTCACCCGTCCTTGGATGACCTCATTATGTGCCGTGAGTAAGACGATGCGGCCCTCCTCGAAAGGCGATATGCGGCCGTCGAGTATCCAATCGGGCGCAACAGTTCCGGGCGCAAAGAGCGCTGCGTCCGTCGGTGCCAACTCGTATGAATCGAAGTGCGTAGCATCATCGCTATTTATAGAGCTAGCACCGACCAACGCCTCGAGGGCGCGGCCAGGCAGCAGCTTGACAGCACGGCCGCCCCAAACGAGGATCTGCAGTGTGCTTGGGCTGCCATTCTCCTCCGTCGCAGGTGTCACGTAAACCCCGTGGATTGGCTGCGCATCGAAGACGCGAATGCTACCATTGAGCCGTGACGTTGCGACGTCGTAAACTTTGATATGCGTGTCTTCGGCCGCGAGGAGATATCGTCCCTCCCCGAACGTCACAAATGCCAGCGCGGTGATAGGGCTGAGCACGTACTCGCGGCGGAGTTGGCCGGGAGGCGTGACCTATATTTAATGAAAGTCAGTGTCTAAAGTAGCCACATCATTTAAACGTCGGGCTCCCCGCCATCACATGATTCATATGATACGTGGCTCTGGTAAGGAAGGTTCTTTTATTTCGTTGACTTCTAGGATTTGATTGAGGTCGATATTGCGGGGCCTGGGGTTTTTTTTTTTGGCGGGGAAAAAAAAGAGCATGGAAATGTAAAGTAGACTCGCCTCGTGAGACATGGCTTGCGCGCCGTCATAACAATGCCATGGGCCAAGTTTGAAAAAAGTTGTGCAAAGCTACGGCTGATAGTATGCCTGTTGCCAAAAGTTGTTGATGTGAGCAGAGTCATCTCAGAGTGCAAATAGCCCGGAGGCAAGTCTTTAACAGGCACGTGATTAGCGCCTTTGCGGCTTTCAGGGCCATCATAGGGGGTCACGGCACGCAGCATGGTTACGAAGTACAATCTGGGTTCAGAACATAATTAAATCTATCGAAAGGTTCTGGTATTTCCTCGACACACATTCATCGGCCGATCCTTTCTAATCTGGATGTACATTTAGGTCCGTCATACCCCGTCATGACCCAACCAAAACGCCGGCAAATTCACACTGGAGGGAAAGGAAATTATTGACGATTGTTTATTCCGAATGGCGCGCCCAAGTTATCATCATGAACTCTGCCTTAAGCCCGGGCATGGGAGTAAGGCTCGTAAGCGAGGTCCGAACGGGCGCCACCGCGCTGAGGTGCACCGAAGTTGTAGGGGTTGTAGCCCGGGTGGGCGTGTTCATCGAGAGGAGCGTAGGCGCCGCTAGGAATAAGCTTCTCGCCATCGCCGTGACTTGAACGTTTGTGGGGGCGGTTTTCTGGCTTGCAGCAGCAGATAGAGAAGAGCCAGAAAAGGCCGGCGCCGATGGCGAATGCAACGCTCAGCCAGAGTACGGCCAGGAAAGCCGTGTTCAGGCTGGTCTTGACACCATATTTGTGGGCCGCAGCATAAACAACGCCGAGAACAGTCGAACCCGTAACGGTCAAGAGGACGGCAGTGGCGATGATGGCGGCGGTAGCAAAGCCAGAGATGAGCCAAGTGATGCATGAAACAGCACGCGAACACGCCGTGAAGAGTCCGACCACGAGTTCTAAACCCAGAGCAACGATGGCGATAATAAACACAATTTCAGTCCACTTGGTCACCGTCTTGTATAGGTCCAGGCCGTCCTTAATGTCTTTCGGAAGGGTAACGTTAAATCCGGTGTCATTGCCAAGTTGGTCCACCCAGCTTGTGTTGAGTTCGTGAGAAGCCCAATCGAACTGGGCCTTGGTACAGTTTCGCTTGCCGTCCTGTGGCGTGACGCAGAAACCCCAAAGAGTAAAGTCGTAGATGTTAGCCAGGCCAAGTTCAGAGGCTGTGATGTTCGTGTTCTGGAGTGCGTTGCCCAAATTCTGGACTGTATCTTCGACGTTCTTAGAATTGCCATTGTCTTCAGCCAATAGTCTGTAATCGTGCCAATCAAGAGGTGGGTCGTTGGCGACATCTCGTCGAGTCGAGCTGGCATTGTGACCCGAGAATAGCGAGCTGGCGTCGTTGATGAGGCCCTGTAATTCTCCGCCGCTTACGGTGAGATTGGTGATGTCGATGCGGAATAGATATAGATCATTGCTGGTCACGCCGGTTAAACCGACGACAAGAGCGGCGATGATACTTCCAATGGTGAGGATGAATGGCAGCGCCACGCAAAAATATCTTCCAACGCCACCCATTTTCTTTCTTTCCTTATTTTTGCCCTTTCAATACGGTTATTCCCGAGGGCTGGTTTTTTGTCTGTCAAATCGCAGATATCGGAAATGTAATCCCAAGTATTGGGAGCCGGCGTGTACGAAGCAAAACCAAAAGGGCAAGGTTGAACGAATGTTTTTTGCGCGGTCGGAAATCGAAAAGGACCCGCTTATAAAAGCCGGAGGCCAACAAGACAAACAATCGAAGAATGAGAAGAGGATGACGAAGGGATGTTTGCTCGGGGGAAGGAATAGGATTCTTTTGTACTTCCGTAGACCGTCCTACCTACTACTAATATGTCAAGATGGGCGCAGATCCGAGATCCTAACGTGTTTGGCGTGGCGCAGCAATTGCTGTGTATTGCGTAAGTGGGCAGTTTACGGCTGGGGACCCTGCCACAGAGGTAGCCGAGTTGCGTTCAATACCTGAGTTCTCTCGGATTGCAGGCGTGTTTGAAGGTATTCGGAGAATGGAGGGTACTTGGCCAGTTCTGTGGGTCGTTGTGGCTGTCTAGGTAATTCCAAACACAGGATATCCACAGGAAGTCTTGGCCCATGTTGAATCCTAATATGAGGCCGGAGTGGGTAACTCTGTAGGGCTACTTATTAGTATAGCCTACTGAGCCAGGGTCCCAGCTGACCGCAGCTCAGCCCTCACGCGGCACCCATCTATCTACCTAATGCTGTGCAGTCAGGCGAAATTCACAGCACGTACGTCCGTAAGAAGCAGAGCATGCTTATACCCTACATATTGTCCGGCCCGCTGCATTGCTCGGCCACCTGACATACCCTACGGCAGCACATCGACGGATAGGGCTAAGGAGAGATATCTCCGGCCGAGTAAGATGACACGCCAAGTAATAAGGTGAAGACGTTAATGTTCTCAGCAGGGAGAACGTATGCAGTTCAGTATAAGGTCATTTAATCTGGTGAAAGCATCTCTAACCTACCAGATACGCCTATCATATATCTGTCCCCGGAATAGCTACCTAGGTAGGTATTCGGAATTTCAGGTGTCAGGACGAAAAAAGCTCGAGTCAGGAACTGCCGCAACGCCAAAATACTGAGGAGAAATATGGAGCCCGACCGCGTCACCTTTCCGTCAAGTAGGTATCAGTAGACCTTGTCTTACACCCCAGTATTAAAGGTCACGGTCTTCCAAGACACTGATCGGTGCGCTGTATTGTATATACTGTTACCAGTCACTATACCGGATGCACAGAATACGCTACCTTTAGATACAATGATCGCGCGCCTTTGTCCGTGTATTCAAGCACGCTACGCAGGCGTACAATGGCGAGGCAGTACCGCTATTATCTACCTACGTACTGGGTTGTCCAGGTGCGAAATGTTCCGTAGGCACCCTGCTAGATAGTGCTATGATCCTGTGTATGTGATGGTTCAGGACTCCCAGGACTTGTTCGGACGATGTTCATTACTCTCTACGCTACAGGTAGGGTAGAGTCCTAGGTACCCAAATGTGTCTGTATATCCCTGAATTGGTGAGACTCTTTGCAATACCTCACACGCCCAGTTGCCTTCACTGTCTTGCTGCATGTGCCTGTCGGTAGTATACGGAATGGTATTACCGATTACTCGAGGTTGCACCCTCGGCACTGAACACTCTCCGCCACGCTCGGACGTGGACAAGCCCGCTTTTGCTTTCGGACTACGGACGTACTTACTGTTTTCCGTATAATAATGTGTTACGGATTCTACGTTTTAAGCAATGTTCGTCCGTATGGGAAAATCGTAGAACTAGCTGTGAATGTCTAGCGATGGCATGTTCTCGTCAACTTATTGTTATGCGAACTGGTCGCGGGTCAGCTGGCTGCTAGGTATATCCGGACTGCACTTAATCGAAGGAATGACAAGAGCCAGGCCCAATAGAAAGTCGGTCAACGGTCTATCATGGTTATACCTATACCTTGTAAATTAGACGTAAGACCTTGAACGCTATAGGTATAAGGCTGGTGGTTGCGGCATCGTCCGCATGACAATTGGTTACAACCACACATATATAGCCTTGCTTCGTGCGGGCGTACATGGCTGGTTGACGTCGCTGTTGGTAGCAGATTGATTAAGAGGCGTTTTGGCTAGATATTTGCGGTTGAAGTTGTGCTCCTTGGGGAATCTGTATTGGAGTAGGTATAAAATAAAAGCGCGCCTACCCACGATAGATAAGGCATCTGGCCTGTCTTATAGGGCCCCTGAGCGGAGCGCTCCAGACCAAACTATGTAATCAAGTGCATCCAAGAGGTGTTTGAAGTAGAGATGGAAATCGTCACAATACCATGAATCAAGTTCGCGTTCGCCTATTTGGAGCGATGAAGCCCCTCCTGCCGGGTCGTGGGGTAGTTTGGGTGTTGGTGGTGTGCCAGGCAGAAGTGCAATTGTGGCGCAGGGCTGGGTGCTCCATAATGAGAGATCTAAAAATAGGGGAGAAATCTGCACTGTGCAGATGGTGTCCTCCGCTTACATACCCCCTGGTAGTTAGTACAGTGCGAACTAAATAACCGACAAGCACATACGGACTACTAAGGTGCTTCGCTTATTATGCAGTTACCGGTGTTAATTATATGGACGTACAGAGTAATATGCAATTGCTGATGCACGTAGGTTGTCTACCGGACGGACGAAGTGCATCAGCCTAAACTGCTCGTCTAAAATACCAGATGGCGGGTTTCACGGTCAGCACTTGGGCAGCATGGTCGAGTCAGGTCAATGTTAGCGGGCGCAAACTACATGGTCCTTCATACCTTTGTCCTATCACGCAGGATGGACCCAGAAATCTTGGGAGTTGGGAGAGGTCTTCTTCCTTTTGAGCCTGATGCATTGATACTTACGAGATAATGACTTGGCACTGAGCGTCGGACGCTGACAACCATAGCCAGCAATGCAGCTCCAAAATCCTGCGAACAACTTGGCACGCTGGATGGCTCGCCCGTTGGTTTTATTGTGGGCGTATCCATCGTTCCCAGAGAAGCGAAGTCTAAGCGAGAAACATCAATCGGCAACGGCAAGGTAATATTATGTAAGGTTCCATGATAGTTAATACCTAACTCTTTGCGAGACTCGTTGCGAAGCCTAGTCGCACCATAAAGCTGTTTACCTACCTACCCTGGGTAGTTTCTGGCTGAAGGTTTCTCGTCAATCGGTACCTCGGTAGGTATTCGGTATAACGGAAGTTTCTCGTTTCTAGGATTGTTGATTTCTTATCATCGACCGATGTGCGGAACACGCCACCGATATCAAGCTCCAAATCTGGGTACATCGGCTCAAGGCAAAGCCCCTCCGAGTGTTGCTATTAATATGGATATTCTAACCCCATGAATTTCCAATGTCAATGTCGTGACGTGTTGGACCGGAAAGTGCTTCAACTGGTAGATATGTAGTCCGTAGGTAGCTAGCGATCGTGTAAATCCGTGACGGGCTCTCGAGCTGCCAGCAACTCACTATAGTCTGCGTAGTATATACTCATAGTAGGTAAATGATAGGAATTGCCGACCCCACATAGCAACGTGACCTTGGAGCGGTCAGGCTTTCATTTGGGTATTCTGAGAGAAGAGAGATAAGAGCAGTCCTGCGCAGCCGGAACATTTCGAAGCCTATTTATTCTCGTCGGCGTGATTGGAGTTCGTTTGGTTCATATCTTCAGAGTTCCTTGATTGGAAGGTATCAGCATTACGGCGTGGCGACGACGAAGCAGAAGGCAGCATCTCATCCGCAAGGTGGATTGATTCGAGGCCTGCCGCACGCCTTAGCTAACTCCTACTACATATGTATTAGCGGCGGCCATCAGATACCAAGGTGGTGGTTGTGGGAGTTGCCCGAGAGTTGGTCTAGCCCACCGAGATCCATCTCCCCAAGTTCTCTCGATGAGTACGGAATAGTATAATACCAGAATTGAGGACTGTTCCTACTTAACGGTGCACCTACGCTGCAAAGTACCTACCTATATATACCTCGGTTATTGTGGTGAATGTATAGAAGTCAAAGGCATGTAGTATACCAAATTCCGGATGGCACAACTCGGGGCTGCTCCACACACCCTCGATCGGACTATACCTTGATGAATCTATCAAGCCAATCAACGCAGAACAGCTACCTGGTTAACCGCTGCATATTCCGGACATTGGCAAGTACCTACAGTTTCCAGATAGGTGGCGTCCACACGTCCGTACTTATACACCTCCTATCCGTATTATCTACGCCTGTGAGTCACAGCTGCTTAGCCACATCCCTAGCCACAGATACCGATAGACCGATGGAGAATCTTCGATACCGTTACAGCGCCTACAATACATCAAGGGCGCCCAACATCAATTATTGTTGCTGTTCGACCTATTAGTGTAGATCGTACAGTAAGATGCACTCATAGATAATGGAGGAAGGTTAAATTAAGCCCATCACTAAAATACCTGGCAGGTATTTTACATGATACCTATTCCGTAGAGGGGCAAAGCATTTGCGGGAGGCAGGTACCCGTTGAGTGTTTTTTTTTCTTTTCTTTTTTTTTTCCCTGTGCAGATCCGCAGTGGCTACTACACTACCCAGGTACCTGTAATTATAGGGGTGTTTAATGGACTGGCTCAGCCGTCGGGGCTCATCGGAACGTGGTGCCAAGTACAGGGTACCTCCGCAATACCTCCAGGCAGCGCGCCACCTACCACACGGCACCACGAAGTGCGGAGTGGGGAGGTACCGCTCCGGACTCTACGTGTAGGCGCTACAGCAGGCGAGCGCATGCCCTGGACCTGCTGTGGCCCGCGGCCTGTGGGCATGTCTACCTATTCCGTGGCTGGATGCACACCACCGCTTCGTGCTCATCTTCAACCTCGCAACCTACCTATCACAACCAGCCGGTGCGACAGCAACACCATCAAGAGACCTGCTGCATGGTGCATGGCGCATCCCTAGCAATGCATAGTGCCTACGAGATTCTCAGATCCAGATACTGTACCGCCAAGTTAACCTAGAAGCCTTGGCGCCCGTCCGCTCTTCACCTGTCGCATCTCACCTTCGCATTCCACGAAACTGCTGCTGTACTTCGTACCGTCCACCGCACAAGCCTTGCTCCCTGGCCACAACAACGGCCGCCGTGCCAGCCTGGGTCCCGCTCCGACCTCCCGCGTGGTTGTCGATCGCATTGAGCATCAATCGCATGCCAATGCCTGGCCACCGGCGCCCCTAGCACCCTCGAGCGTACCAATGAGCTGGGTACATGACCGCCAAGTGTCATCGACTATCCGGTACCAACTCCTGTCTGGCAGCAGTGCTCCGACCAGCAACCTCAGTCCGGTGAAACCTTGTTGAGAGAGCGACGGCGTCTATAGCGCCTAGGCTCAACTCTGATAAAACTTGGCGTCACGCTGCCCTGCGAAGAGCCTGCTTGCCTACTTGCCAGCTTGCCTGCTTGCCTGCTTGCCAGCCTGGTTGTCAGAGTGCCGGCTTCTTTTGCCTGGTCCCTCTGCCTCTGTGTCCTCCCTGCTTCGCCTATTTCTCTATCTATATACCTGCGACGTCCGCCACTAGGTGTCTGGTAGGTATGAGCCTTGGTTCCCTACGGTGCCTTTGATGTCATGCTTCTCGTTTGCGTTCTTTGTCGCGCCCGTGCCAGAATAAGCCTACAGTCCATGTATTAAGTTCTAACTGCATGACATGAACGACACACAACCTTATGCAAGCGCATTTCTAAGGAAAGCCACTCCCCGCATTTCCATCATGTACCGTTGTCCCCTAACCCGTTTTTTCCTACCGCTTGTTTTGCCTCATCCGTGCTCGTTGACCGTGTTCCCACGAATTGCCTCTCTTTCCCTTTGAAGCGTTCGTCCTATTCACCGCTATTGCGCATTGCAGCTGATCCATTGACCCGATGTTCTGAATAGGTATCCACCCGGGCTCTCGTCATAGTACCGTACGTCCAAACTCATACCGCCAACATCTATATCCATCTATACCGCCGATAGCTCCGGCGCCGACGCCTACCCTAGGCCCTCGACTTTTTTTTTGGTACACTCGGTCCGTGCCTCTTATCTCTGGATCTCTTCGCAGGCAGTTTCGCACCGCGATTCGCAAAGATCAACGCCACAACGGCTCCCCAACCCTCCTCTACCGCTCTCGCCCTTGCCATCTTGGTTCGGCTATTCCATCCACCCTAGCAGCCAAGGCGTTTGAAAATTTTACCAACACCCGTACATACGGCGCAATCCTGGCTGATTAGTGTCTGGGAACTCAATTCCTTGGTTGGACTTTTCTCAAAAGGACAAGGCTTGGATTGTCTCCTAGTTACTTACAGCCTTTGATACCCCGCGGAGATTATGGGCAATCAAAGCTCGAAAGAAGGCGGCGCCTCAAAAGGCTCAGCTGCCTCTACCGCCGCTACAGATCGCTCCGATACGCTCCAAACATACCCTTCTTTTGGAAAGTCAGATACGAAGGATTCGTCACGATCCTTCAAGACACTTCGATCCAAAATACCGGGGAGCGGGAAAACAGACAGCCCGCGAAACTCGACGATTCTCTCTAATGGTGAGACGCCTGCGGATAAGTCTGATGCCGCGTCCGTACGATCCGGGCGGAGTAGTAAGTCCGCGGTGCCCAGGTCTGGTCGCGTCGATTCCACCACGTCACCCACATCTCCGGAATCATCAGCATCACTTTTAGACGAAGTAGAGCCGCCACCATCACCCATACAGTCTGCTTCGTTGAATGGAGGCCATGGTGACATCGGTGCTGCCCAAGCCTCGGGTGAGGTTGACCACGTTTCGGATCAACCTCCATCCGGCGTTGCTAATCCCAACCCCCAATTACAACAGCAGCCGGGGGCCTCGATTCTAGTGAAAAGGGAGAACACTACCAACCCAATACAATCCGGCCCACCGACGGAACAACATAGCAGTGTGACTATGGGTGAGATCAAGGACATAGACCTGGATGACTTTATCAAACGCCTCCTTGATGCCGCATACGCTGGCAAAGTCACCAAAGGTGTTTGCCTCAAGAACGCCGAGATCGTTGCCATATGTCAACGGGCACGGGAGTGCTTTCTGTCTCAACCGGCTTTGCTTGAGCTCGATGCCCCGGTTAAAATTGTTGGAGACGTCCACGGGCAATATACCGACTTGATTCGAATGTTTGAGATGTGCGGGTTCCCCCCCTCGGCCAATTTCCTGTTTCTAGGAGACTACGTCGATCGAGGCAAACAATCTTTGGAGACAATTCTCTTGCTGCTGTGTTATAAACTCAAGTATCCAGAGAACTTCTTCCTTCTCCGCGGAAATCATGAATGCGCCAATGTCACTCGCGTTTATGGATTCTACGATGAATGCAAGCGACGGTGCAACGTCAAGATTTGGAAGACCTTTATTGATTGTTTCAATACTTTACCCATCGCTGCTATTGTTGCTGGGAAAATATTTTGCGTCCATGGCGGGTTATCACCGGCACTGAGTCATATGGACGATATTCGCCATATTGCTCGCCCGACGGATGTCCCTGATTATGGATTACTTAATGATTTGCTTTGGTCTGATCCCGCCGATATGGAAGCCGATTGGGAGGCCAATGAGAGAGGAGTTAGCTATTGCTTTGGGAAGAAAGTCATAACTGACTTTCTCACCGCGCACGATTTTGATCTCGTTTGCCGTGCACACATGGTTGTAGAGGACGGCTACGAATTCTTCAACGACAGGGTCCTAGTTACTGTCTTCAGTGCACCAAACGTATGTATAAACAATACCCCTCACGATAACAGTTTTCAGCTAAAAGGAATTGTCTTAGTATTGCGGCGAATTCGATAATTGGGGCGCTGTTATGTCAGTCTCGGCAGAGCTGCTTTGCAGCTTTGAACTATTAAAACCGCTTGACTCTTCTGCGTTGAAAAGCCACATCAAGAAAGGCAGAAACAAGCGCAATAATATGCTTAACAGCCCGGTGAGTTCAATTTTCCTGAAATTTCATGATGGATTGTCTCTAATTCTCTTTCACAGCCTGCAAGTGTGCATCCTCAGAGCGTGTAGGTTTTGCTTTTTAAACAGCAAGTCTACTATCCAGTCAAGCTGGTACTCCCAACACAGGCTCGAAACACGGGTGTGCTAGGGGTCTAAGTGCGCTGCTACAAAGACGCCGAAAGAAGTGACCATAGGTCATCAGTTCCGCATAGCTTCCAATAAGCTTTCGACGGCTCAAATACGATGGCACAAATGGACATCATAATGCTGCCGGCTTATGGCCGCTCGGTATCGCCGGCTTCACCTTGGTCGATTCGCCTTTAGCAAGGCATCGGGAGACGAGCTTGTGCAGTGCAGGAATGTAACAATCCTTGTAGAGAAGAAGCGGTGGTCTTGAAACGGATTGCTCGCGGAGCTTAACGGATATGCATTATTAGCTGGGAGGAAGCGTCTTCATAAAAGAAATCATGCCTACGCGGTACAACAGGTGTATTGGTAAACGGGTCTTTTATGCATACTACAGGCTTTCGGGGACTTAATTGATATTAATATCAGGAAAACAGTTCCTTCATTTCTGCACCAAGGCTGATATGTCTTAATAATTACCAGAGTGGTCTGCTCTAACCTTAGAGCTGCTTGTGAATATTGGGGTATGGTATGAGCACTTGGTGATAACTACTTGTGCATTGCGAGCCAAGCTCGTTTGCGGCTCTGGCTTTCTCGGTATTCTCGGCATATTCAGCAGCCGGCCTGCTGTTCAGAATGGTAGGAAATGGGTATTCTGCCCCCTAGGTATTCCCGTAGTAGGCATGCCGCAAGCGGAGCCGAGCCGATCTCGCGGAGATGGGGGAAATGGAGACATCCCCCGCATCTCCTAACAAACTACCCAGATAACTAGCTCAGGTTGGTATGATACAAAATGGCGTCTTCCCGGAGTGTTTATACACCGGTTCCCGGGAAAACGCTTGGAGTTCTTTCTCGGTAGGGTTTAAGAGAAGGCTTTCTGGCAAACCGGCCGAATACGAACTCTCATCACCTGGCCGGAAAACGCATGGGTGTCCTTCACGGCGGAGCTTACCTGTCGTAGACGCGCTTCTGCTTGTTCACCTGCGACGGAGGGTATACGATAGTAAAAGAGGCAGGATGGACCAAAACCAGGACTACGATCTCGACCGTCCTATCGGGCCGGTGCAGGGCATGCGGCAAGGCCTGACATCGTACGGAGACGCCCACTTCTCGCTGTTTTTGAGGAAGGTGTTCATCAAGGCGCTCGGGTATAGCGAGGACGCGCTCTCGCGGCCTATTGTGGGCATCGTGAATACGTACTCGAGCTTCAACCCTTGCCATGCGAACATCCCGCAGCTCATGGAGGCCACGAAGCGCGGCGTGCAGCTCGCTGGTGGCCTGGCGATCGACTTCCCGACTATCAGCCTTCACGAATCCTTCGCTTCGCCCACGAGTATGTTTCTGAGGAACCTCATGAGTGTCGATACCGAGGAGATGATCCGTGCGCAGCCCGTCGACGCGGTCGTGCTTATTGGGGGTGCGTTGTTCGGGATTTCATCCGCTGCTGTGCGGGAAAGATGTTGACGGGTGATAATAGGTTGCGATAAGACTACGCCTGCTCAGCTTATGGGTGGCATTTCGGCTAACAAGCCGATTCTGCATCTCGTCACCGGCCCGATGATGCCTGGGAGTCACCGCGGAGTCCGCTTGGGGGCCTGCACGGATTGTCGGAACAACTGGGCCAGCTACCGGGCGGGAACCATGGATATAGAAGAGATCGGTATGATTAATGAGGAGCTGGCGCCAACGGTACGTTTTTGACACTGTTTATTCTATTTCTTCACCATCTCCACCAAATGTCCTCGAGATGGCGTAGTCCAATCGAATCGCCATAATCCTCTGTTAACACATCCCAGGGTGGCACTTGCGGTGTAATGGGGACAGCGAGCACAATGGCATGCATACTCGTAGCGTTAGGAATGATGCCGTTGAAAGGGGCGTCAGCACCAGCCGTCTCGTCAGCCCGCTTGCGAATAGCAGAGCAAACCGGCACGGCAGCCGTATCGATGATCAAAGCCGGAGACAAGCTCAAGCCGCAGACCCTACTAACGCGAGAATCGTTTCTCAATGCCATAACGGTCTTGCAAGCCATCGGCGGGTCAACAAACGCCGTCGTCCACCTGATGGCCATCATCAACCGCCACCCGCACGTCGCAGGGACCATCACGCTCGACACGATCGACGAGATTGGGCGACGGACCCCGCTGCTCGTGGACCTGAAGCCCAGCGGGTCCAACTACATGACAGACTTCCATAACTCCGGCGGCATGGCGGCCCTGCTCCGCGAGCTGAAGCCGCTCCTTCACCTCGACGCCATGACGATAACAGGGAACACACTAGGCGAGCTCCTCGCAGCGGAACCCGCGGTCCCGATCCCGAGGGAACTGTCGTGCATCGCGCCGTTCAACGACCCGCTGTACCCGGCATCGTCGCTCGTCGTGCTGCGCGGGAACCTCGCGCCCCGCGGCGCCGTAATGAAGGCCAGCGCGTCGAAGAACCGGGCGCTGCTCTCGCATTCCGGGCCCGCGGTCGTGTTTGCCGGGTCCGCGGACCTGGCGCGGCGGATCGACGACGACGACCTCGACGTCTCTCCTGACAGCGTCCTTGTGCTGCAGAACATCGGCCCCATTGGCAACCCCGGCATGCCCGAGGCCGGCCTCATACCCATCCCGCGGAAGCTGGCTGCGCGCGGCGTGCAGGATATGCTGCGGGTTTCAGACGGGCGGATGAGCGGGACGGCGGGCGGGACGATCGTGCTGCATGTCGCGCCTGAAGCGGCGGACCCGGGGTCTGCGCTCGGGGTTGTGCGGAATGGGGATATGATTACCGTTGATGTTGAGGCGAGGGTGTTGAGGGTTGAGATTAGCGATGAGGAGCTGGCTGCTAGGATTTCGGAGAGAACGGCGCGGATGGAAGGGGCTGCGGGTGATGAAGAGGGTGCGGGTGGTGAACCTTGGGTTGCGAGACGTCGGATGAGGGGGTATAGGGGCTTGTATATGAGGGAGGTGAACCAGGCGGATATGGGTGCGGATTTCGGGTTTCTTACGGCGGACGGCGGCTTGTCTTAAACTGGTAGGGATAATTAAGGTAGTTGGAGGCGTTCACGCAAGGACGATCTTGGTTCTCTGTGAGCGTCATCTACAAAGGGTGTTTCCAATATGATAGGTAATAATAACCTTGGATGAGATACGGATTTAAGCATAGGGAATCCCCGGGTTGATTCATTGCCCTTTCACTCCTAATAAAGGCTTGCCTACTTTCTTCGCTTCCTCGTTCAACGCGTCAATCTCAGCCTGAACGAGCGGGATGCCGGTCTTTTCCCTCTGCTCTTGTGTCGTCTGCTCGATTTCCCCGGGGAAATAAATTCTATCGACGCCTGCTGCCTTCTTTGCCCCTACAACACGCCGGTACAGATAATCCATGCGCTGACGGAAATCATCTAAGCTCATGAATAAGTCTGGTTTGATAGCCACGAGGAAATGACCGACGTCTGACGGCTTGCTTGGGTCGTAAGGGCCAGTTACGTGGCCGGCAAACGCGGAGCCTGACATTGCTTTTAGCACGTTGCCTGAATCCGGAGTAGGTTTCTTACCCGAAAGTACGCCTGAAAAGACGTCCATCATAATTGATAACCCCGATCCTTTCGGGCCGCCCATAGGCTGCATTACACCGCCAAGGGCGGCTTCCGGGTCCTGAGTTGGTCTGCCCTCGGAGTCTAGCGCCCAGTCAAGCGGGATCTTTTCGCCGCGACGTTTCGCCTTGTAGATCTTGCCCCTGGCCGCAATGGAAGGGGCCATGTCCAATATGAAGGGCTTCTCCTTGCCGCCAGGAGCTCCGCATGCAATCGGTGAGACACCCAAGAGCTTTTCCTTGCTGCCAAATGGCGGTAACGCGGGGCTTGAGTTCGTGAACACAAGGCTCATCATGCCAGCGTCTATGGCCTGCTGCACGATCCACGCGGACATCCCGAAATGGTTTGAATGCTTGATGCTCACCATCCCGATCCCGAACTCGCGTGCCATGTCTATGGCGGCGCTCATCCCCTTTGACGCCGCTAGAAACCCGAAGCCGTTCAGGCCGTCTACTTGAGCGACAACGGGTGTGACCTTTGTCAGTTCTGGGCTGGCTTTTGCGTCGAGGACACCCTGGCGCACCCGGGCCATGTACGAGGGAATGCGATTCATGCCATGTGTGTCTACGCCCCGGAGGTCTGCTGCTACTAGGCATCTGGCGACGATTTCTGCGTTTGAAGCTGGCACGCCATTTCCTACGAGTACGTTCTCGACGAATGACTTGGCTTCGGATGCCTCGACGTAGAATTTAGCGTCCGGGATGTCGTCCATGGCGGAACAGAATCAGGGATTCTGAAGTAGACTAGATAGCTCGTCGGAATGAATTGCCGGTACCGAGAACGCGAGACAACCGCTATCTAGGTATAATGACGTGTCCGAGATATCAATTCCGCTTGAGTAATGTCCGTCTAGACTCTCGTGGGTAATGGTATGCGGAAGACCCCGAATTTGTTACTGGAATCCGAGCTATGCATGGGAGAGCTGGTTCGTCCGACACCGGGTATCCTCCGCGTCAATGACCCGAGTAGATAATGCGGAGAAACTCCGCTTGTCTACAGCGTCCATGATACCTATTGACCAATAACTCCCAGGATCTTGGATCACGCACCGGGATCGTGTACCTGAGACGAAGCTCCAAATTATACGGAATGAAACGGGGTATGTACACTGTAACGTGATGGCGACTGTGGCGCTGATACGCGTCATGATCGTCGTCGTCGAAAGAGGAAGATTCTCGTGAGTTGATGAGTCCTTTGGATTCTTATACGTTCGTATGTAGTATGTACAAATGATCAAGCCCCTTGCAAGTATTAAGAAGTATGGGAGACTCCCGAGATGTTGGAGTTGCGCAATACCTAGGTGGCATCGGCTTACTATCTCAGGATGATCCGTACGGCCTAACAGAATGGTTCGAGTGCCTTGCCCATTCGCTCTGACCGGCTATCGCAGGGTCACGCCTCTAAATTTCGACACAGTTGGAGAATGATGATGATACCTTAGGGTAAACGCAAAACTGAGGCCCAAGATCGCGTTTCGCGGATACGCTTTGTTGCACCTCATTCCCATTGGTGATATATCCCTATATAGGCATATCCCTTTCGAAGCAGCATGCAAGTAGGCGAGCTAGTTATGTATTGCATAAACAAGATCGCGGTCCTTGGAGTTACGTCATTATTCGCGTTTCAGAGTGGCAGGCGCCCCCTTCGCACCTGAATTCCATTACCTCCAACATCATCAAATGGCAATCCAACCCTTGAGGCGAAGTTGATCTATCACACCTCTTGTCTGTCGATGGCCAACATCCATTATCTCATTCAATACATACATAGACCAAGCCGAAATCGTCAAGCTTTCACTTGGATCTAGCGATGGCCACTGCTGGTTATATACAAATCTCCCTCATCTGGGTCGCCTACGCCGTTGCGGTGGTTCTCGCCTTTATTGCCGCCGCCATCACGACCTTCATCTGGCAAACACAGCGGGATCGATCTGCGATAGTAAGCACCGTCGCTATCATTAGCATCACTTCACTTTTGGCGACAGTATTCCTCCTACCGGTCGATATCGCCTTGGTGTCGTCAACGACATCGACAGCCCTTGGTACAAAGAAAGACTGGGCCACGCCGAACCGAATCCGCAACATCCTTCTTACGCTCAAAATCGTCTATTACTCCCTATACAGCTTCGATGCGCTACTATGCCTGCTCATCATTCCCTTCTCTTACTTCTGGTATGAGGAGTACGACGAGGTTGAGGAACAGGAGGGGAATCAGACCGTTGGAAGCCGACTCTGGGGGGCTTTTAAATATACCATCGCCTTCTTGTTCCTTGTGGTCATAATATTCCTGATCGGTTTCTTTGTTCCTGCCGCCGGTAGACACGAGGGCAAACATCTGAATCTCGACTTTTTCAAACAACTGCTTGATGAGAATGATGGAGAGAAAGCGTTGACCTTCGCCTTGGGTCTTCTGATTACACTCGGGACCTTATTATACATTCTGTATACTGCAGCTGGGCTCGCGATTTTCCCCATATCTTTCATAAAATCGGCACCTTCGGTCTCGGCTCCCCAGCTATACGAAACTACCACTACGCAGCTTGAGCAGAACAGAGAGCGACAGCGACAGTTGGAAATGTCCAATGCTGGTCGTGCCGACGGTATGCCTGCGAAGGATAGGCGAGAACTAGAGGCACTCGCACGTGAGGAGCGCACCCTGGTTCGCCGCGAGCGGTTGGCTGCAGAAGCGCAAGGCCAGGGCAAGACTTTCATTGTGCGCTCGTGGGCCAAGATTTGCGCGGTCTTCCGGCCCATCAAGCTTCTTGGGGGCATCCTGCTCATCATCCTCTCGATTCTCATCTGGGCATCCATGTTGATCACGGGCATCGACAAGGCAACCAATTCCATTTGCAAAGAGCATTGCGGCTACATCTTAGCCCACATCAACGTGTTTCAACCCATTAATTGGATCTTCGTGCAGACTGCCCGCGTATTTCCAGTTGACTACGTTCTGATGGCACTCCTGATCCTACTGTTCTTCAGCAGCTCAGTTTCGGGTATCGCCACTATAGGTATCCGATTTTTATGGGTGCGCATTTTTCAGCTCCGCAAGGGCCGAACGGCACCCCAAGCCTTGCTCATGGCCACCGTCATGCTTGCGCTCATCACGCTTGCCATCAACTATGCTATAGCCATGCTGGTTGCGCCTCAGTATTCAAGCTACGGCACCCAAACCTTTTGTGACCTGCCGCCACAACGCCCCAGCGACTTACCTGACTGCAGGAAAAACCCGGAGGCCGTCAAACCATGCTCCGAGTGGGTCAAAACGCATCACTCAGCTACCCAAGTCTGCACCCCGACCATGATGTCGACATTCCTCAACCGCATCAACCTCAATTGGCCCGTATTCGGTGCCATTGACTTCTGGGCCCAGTTCGCGTTTCTTGGTGTGTTCCTCATCGTTCTGGTCACGGCGTTGTTCCGGACTCCCAAGCTGAATGTTAACGAGCTTGATGAGGAAGCTGAGGCTGATGAGGAAGAGGGCCTGCTTGCCGGCACGGGACGCCGCTTTGGTGCCACGTGGCAAGATATAACCGGAAGAGTGAAACGTGGCACGTATGGCTCGAATGCGACCGGTACTGGCTCCAGCAGCTAAACTAGTTTCCAACTTCAACACTGGCCCTGGCCCAAAACAGCGCATAATTTCGATCGTAATCATCTAATCTTTGTCGTATTCGCGAATTGCTGGAGAGAGGGCAGAGAGGGCAGAGAATCGTGCATTGTTCTAACACTCCGTAACAGTGAAGGATGGGAGATTGAACGGCTTATTATCCCTTATCGTTGTGCATACGATGTGTATTATGAATTGTCATAGCAAAAAGGAAACGGAAGGAAAGGTGAGGAACGGACGGAATCGGTAGCCCGGTGATAAATGGCAGGTCTATGGTAATCAGTATCTGGGGAATCAGGAAATTTGCAAGGAGTTTGGTGGATTGATTCAAGTGTTTAAATGTTTAATTCAGCTTTGAGAGAAATAACATTTTATTGTCTTTGACCAAGTGTCTAATCGTTCATTGAATAAGTACGGATGACTCACTTCAAGAGGGCTGAGTAGGTTAATAGTAGAAAGGATAAGCGGTAAGTGTGGAGAATTTTATGAAGCAAAACTTCAATAGGTACTGGCCGCCTCACAGGCCAGTTTTTCTTTCGGTGCCTAATCCAACTCATCGTCCCTCTTTTCTCCACAACTTGACTGAAAACCCAATTATCATATATCAACATCTATATAAGCCCCCTTTATTCATCCGACCGTACCGACCATACCGGCCTACTATCGTGTCTGACGGACCTAGCGCCGCCGGGAAAGCGTGAACAGCAACGCCATGGAAGCCCGGTGCAAGTGCGGGGCCGTACGATTCACGACACCGGTGCCGAAACCACTGGCGTTGTATATCTGCCACTGCGCGGACTGTCGCCGGCAAGCGGGATCCACCTTCGGCACATCCGCCATATTCCCCCGGTTTGAGCTGCCGAAAGCCGATATGCTGTCTTGCTACACGTGAGTCCCCCATCCTCGCGCCGTCTCCCGACGATTACTCGGCCATTGACGTTCCTCCGTAACCACACTAGGCGACTCACACAATCCGGTCACACGCTATACTGGTAGGCCAGGTATTTTTTCTATTTCTACTCTTCTCTTCTGATGTGGAGAGTGTCTGACGGCGTTACCTTTGTTTCTCTGCACGCAGCTATTTCTGCCGGGGCTGCGGTACACGACTGCTTCACGCGACACCTGTAAGGCGGCCCCTGAACCCCTTTCATACGGGCGGGTTCATAAAACCCATTCTATGAGATTCATGCTCCCAAGTCCCGTGCTGACCGAGCGGATAAAGGGTAAAAAAGTCGTCTCGGTCAAGGGCATGTGTCTCAGTGATATCGACTGGGACTCCGCCACCCACATCTGGACCAAGTCCGCCATGGTTCCCATCCCGGAGGGCTCCGAGTCGCTCTGCGAGGAGCCGGCAGGTTCGGATTACAGCATTTCGCAATCGGCTTCGGATGAGACCGCCTCGTCTGCAAACAGTGTGACAGAGGCTGAGGCGGCGGAGGCGAAGAAGCTTGGCACTATTCACGGCGCGTGCGAGCTGAGCGGTCCTGTCTAGGTAGCCCGGAGCGGCCGGTGGTGGTACGGGTGTGTTGTAATTGGATAGACGGATCTTGGAATTTGGAAGTCGATCGATTGCGAGAAAAGAATAATAGCTAGACCGTCTCAGCTCTCCCCCCTGTCTGATTCCCCCATGTGCTTACATGGCGGGGGTGTTTCTTTTTTGTTTTCTTTTCTCCTGCTTTATCATGGACTCTTGATTCGACTCTGGCTTGGTATTATTACTAGACTTTACTCGTTTCAAATTGGTATTGGTAATCATCATTGCTCACGAATCACGGCGATGGAGAATTCTTTTTGGAGTCACATTGTGATTTTTACGAAACTCAGTAATGGTCTGCGCAAGTAGTAAGTGCTAAGTACAAGCGAGCCTGATTCCCCAAACGCCCTTCAATATGAACCCCTTTCCGGTTTTTTCCCCTTGCGTTTTCTTTGGTGCTTCGTTACTGGGACGATTCCTATGGCACCGACAACAAACAGTAGCCGTCAATGGCTTCTTCCATCTCACGAAACTCATGCCAACAAAGGTAAGTAGTCTACGTCCTCCTGCGAAGCGTAAACGGTGTGTTTGTGAGAGTCGGCCTACTACTGTTTGTCAGCCGCTAGACAGAGGTGGCTGAGGGAAGACCGTTGGAGTCTATCTCTGTTGTGGTGCTTGTGGTGGTTATCGTCGTGAACGTGATACCACCAACGGCTGTCAAGGGATTGGTAGTCATTGGAGTCGTGGAGTTGTCCCCTTCATCACACGTGTCGGTGGATGTCGAGGAAGTGGTAGTGCCGACTGGGTCGGCGGTTGACGACGTGCCTGGTGGCGAGGAGCTAGGCGTCTCATCACACGTGCTTGTCGACATAGAAGCCGTGGTCGAGCTCGAATGATCTGTGGAGACTGTAGTAATTCCCGTAGGGTCGGCTGTCGACGATGTCTCCGGCACTGAAGCGCTAGTCGCCTCATCACAAGTGCTCGTGGACGTAGTAGTCGCAGTCGAGCTTGATTGAGCTGTGGAAACTGTAGTAACATCCACAGGGTCAGCTGTCGATGATGTGTCCAGCACTGAGGTGCTAGATGTTTCGTTACACTTGCTCGTGGACATGGAAGTCATGGAAGAGCTCGAATAAGTTGTGGAAGTTGTAGTAATGCCCACAGGTTCAGCTGTCGACGACGTGTCGGGCTTCGGAGTGCTGGATGACTCATCGCATGTGCTCGAGGCGGATGGTGTAACGGAGGTCATGGTAGAACTCGTCGTGATAGAACTCGTCGTGATAGATACAGGACCAGCCGTCGATGATGTATCAACCGTGATAGACTTGCTACAGGTCTCATTACTCAATGTGGACGTTCCAACGTCGTTAGTAGACACTGAGGTTGACATGATGCTACTAGGCTGAGGAAGAACGGTGGACGTAACGGTGACAGTAGACACGGTCTCGTTGCCCCAGACTTGAGTCGAGCTTGTAGTCATGCTGGTGGCTGTGGTTACTGAGTACGCCGTAGTGGAAATACCAGTACTGACAGGTTGGGTGGGGAGGACATCAGAGTCATTAATTGTCTGAAACTGCGGGTGAGAGTGGGTGTGCGTGACCAGCCCATCGATGGTCTGTTCACCGGTTAGTAGGATTAGGAGTGGGTTGTTCAAATACGAAGCTGGAGACATTGATTTACTTACATCAGTCCAAGCTGATCGAGCCTTTACGTCGTAGGCTGCCAGAACCACGTCAACCTGGGCTCCGATGGTGCGTGGTGGCGGAGGTCCATGGAGACGAGAAGTCTCGAAAGGCAAGTTGGTGATGCTGCTAATAGGGCCGGTAGCTGTAGTGCCTGGAAGTTCAGTACCAACAGAGATAGCAATCCTGGTTTTGGTGATGGTTTCAACAGATCCCCTTTAATCATTGTCAAATGTTAGTTAGCACAGGCTAGGTATAGCGGTTGAAGATGCGTAAATTGCCACATCGAATCGATTGGGTGGGTAAGTATGTGAAAAAATTGGGATTGAAGGGGACGTTAGAGGGGATTCGGGGATAACATACGAGATATCAGTAGTCATGGTCGTCACGAAAGGGACGCTGACGGTGTACCAAGTCGTGTGGGGATCGGCGATAGTGATGGTCGACGCGAAGCTCCAGGTCCAGCTTGGGTCCAGACCAAGCACCGCGGCAGCAAGGCCGGCGATGATACCGGCGAAGAAGAACTTCATGACTAAGTATAGTTACGATGATGAAAGTCAGGATGAAGAGGTTGATGAGGTGAGGTGTTGATACGAGGTGGTGGTATGAATCGATGATAGAGAAGAAGTTGGTACTTGAGATGTGACACCTGTTCGATGCTTGTCAACTACCAATTTTGAGGATGGAAAAGAGATCAGTAGGCGTTCTGAGTTTACCTGTGTAGAGAATGCAGCAGTCACGGAGATTTCCAGGTTATCATTTAATAAGTAAGGAACGTAGGTGGGGGAAGTAGGGCTACTGCCTAACTCATTCATGTTGTTGCCTCCCGTCAACTTCGTTTAGGTACCATGTACTCTATTCGGTCCTGTGGTTCTACTTTATTCTGCCAATATTATGAAAAATTAAATACTCGGACGGAGTGCCCTGCTAACTCGTTGTGGTAGTCCGGTTGCCCACCAGCTCTTCCGTCTTCGACCGTTCTTTCGTCGTGGTTGCCGGCGTTCCGTTTTGCCGTTGGCGCCTTGACTCCGCGAGGCCCCTATCGAAGAACATTTAATTATCTAGCTCCAGAATGACTTACTCATCGTAGGTACTATAGACGATGCCGTTGATTCTCAGCCTTTTCCACACCCCCTATATGGAGTCATGAGATTCGCTATCTCGGGACTCAATTCTCGAATCTCAATCATGGTTCACACCTAAACCCCTGGAACCCCGGGTGCCGGAGTTGTACGAGCTACATTCTCTAAATAACACATTCATTTAAAATCCTACTTCGTTTGCCTCACTTGACCCCTTGCCTTGTTTGACTGCGTTTCTTTCACTTCTATTCCTCCAATCGACCGTGCTTGTACTGTAACTGTTGTACGTAGCCGAATTGTCTACAAGGTTTCTGCCATCAGCTACCCGCCTACCTCTCGTAATTAGGCACTTGTTCCCTTCCCGGCCGCGTTTACTTCATTCAAGTCTTTACAGCCTACAATTACCTGCCTACGTGATACGTAAGTTCCGGGCGGACTCTGTGTATGCTACCTATTTCATGCTACGTTTGTCTTCGTTCAACACGAAACTAACTTCTGAAATTTCAAACTCGAGCTCCACACGGAAGTAGGGTTTGTGATGTAAGGAGCTGAGGAGTCGCGGCATATCCCGATTCTAATTACTCGACAAGGACCGCCGCCAAGGAAACCCGTTAGCTACACAGCATCGGATGTGGCTCTTGAAGCTCCCTGGGAGACACGTGGGGGTGGAGAGGGTATTATACATAATACATCATGCAAGGCACCTGTGACATGCATATGTATGGATCCTAATGCGAGTGGCCACCGGGCAATTCTAAAACGACGTGCTCCAAAAGCGAATTTTGCACGTTTTTCTCAACATCGCTTGCGACGTCAGTCTCATTCTCATTCTAGCTGAGTGCTGTTTCACTATGTGCTCGCTGACAACTGTGATGAGCGGTAAGTATATGCCGTTACTGTGAAGGTTTCCGTCTACCAGCAGATTTCTCTAATCGAAGTAAGTTACCTTAGACTTAGAGTGAGGTTACTGTAATGATTCGACAAAGTAGTGAGTTTACGGTATCAAACGGAAGCGTTGTCGTAGGACATAAGCGTTGACGAACAGCATCGAAAATGAGGTCGCGCTGGACCGCATGCCGCCCGAGCCCTCAATTAAGAGAAATGATTCAAGCATCAGAATCACGGGATGGTACAGGACGCGAGTAGACGCGTAATTGTCGCGCCATGATGTCTCCGGTTGGTCTTAAGCCCAAGTATGATAATATCCCTTCATTGACCGGCTCAACCTCCAGCTGAATTCTAGAAATAACCCAATATCTATGCTGCAAGTAACTTAAGTGCGCTAACTATAATACAATTGAGATAACCATATACCAAAAAGAAAAAAAAATGGAAGGGGGGGGTATCTGTGTAAGTGGGCGCATCGCAGGCTGTCACCAAGATCCTGCGCAAAAATCATCGTTCCTCTTGAATAGTACACGCACCTCGCGATCAGACCCTTACTCGACCTTGAACGTACTTGTCGGCCTGCGTCCCAGCCCGCTCTTCTCGTACGCCAGGTCTACCATCCTCATCTGGTTAACAGAATCCTGCCTATCGATCCAATACCGCGTTTCCCGGCCTTTGACCCGGTTGACAAACTGCTCCAGCTGGTGCCGGTACGACGACCAGAACGTTTCTCCGGGCAATTCCGAGAACTGGCCCCCAGCCTCCCGGAAAGTGTAGGCTTTTTGTGACTTCTTCTCTTCCCACTTCTTAATGACCTTGTTGTCTTTGCTGTTGCGGATGACGAAGGCATCTTTGATGTCCACTCGATGCCAGGCGACTGATTGGATGAACTCGTAGATCGTCACCTCGCGAGTTAGGGACTTCTGCTGCGACGGAGGTAGCATGTCATCGGGAACCACAACCTCTTTGTGTGTCACAACTACGCTTGAAGGTGTCAGGATCGTGCCACCTCTAAAAGAGCCTTCCGCCTCCGCAATTCCGCCATTCGGGAAGCGGAACGTAGTCTTAAAGGAACCGTCAATCTTATCCATCGCCATTGGGTTGCCTTTGAAGATGCCGACGTCGCAGCTAAGACACTCCTCCGGCTCGGCGCCGAACACGTCGCGAATCGCGGCGAAATTGTAAGTCCCGATGTGCATCATCGTGCCACCGCTCAGGGAATAGTTAAAGCCGATGTCGCCTTTACTAGTACCCCACCACGGAATCGAGAACTTGGACACGACATGCGCTACCTCTTCGGGTTTGACTAGGGATGTAAACAAGGCCCATGCAGGGTGAAAGCGATTATGGAAGGCCTCCATCAGAACTGGGCCATCCGGCTTAGATAGCTCTGGCAGGTTGAAAAGAGTCTCGGCCTCTGTGGTGTTGGAAACGGATGGCTTCTCCAGAAGAACATGCTTGCCCGCGCGAATGGCTTTGACGGCCCACTCGAAATGCATCGAGTTGGGCAGCGGGATGAAAACGCAGTCAATGTTGGGGTCGTCGATAATCTCTGTTACAATCGATGAGTAAGACTGGTTACCAACGAGTTCTGAAGTTGTCAGCTTACCTTGGTATGACCCCCTCGCCTCTGGAATCCCATTCTTCTGCGCATAGGCCTGGGCCTTCTTGAGATCCCGGGAAGCGACGGCTTGGAGAACAACCTCGGGATGCGATTTGGCAGGGCCGAGCAGGGCCAATGTACTTTTTGGTTGTTATCAGTACCCTCGCGGATTATATACGACATCATCTGTACTTACGTTACGTTGGCAGCTCCTAGTATGCCGAATCTGAGAGCGTTCTCACTCTTGGCCACCTCGGGAGGGTTGAAAACTGACGTCAGGCGGCTGATAACGGATCCCATCGTGTGCTATTATGAAGAAACTCTTCAACGGATGTTCACGAAATGAATGAAAGAGTCTCGGGGTAGGTATCTCCGATGATGGACAGCGACACTGCTCAGTTGATATGTTTACAGAAACTGCGGTTACCAGCTGATTGCGATGTGGTAACGGGCTGTTGGCGTAGAAACCAAGTCAAGAGATAGAGAGAATGAGTATGATTTGAGTGTTTGTGTATTTTCTGGTGAGCTCTATAGAAGGTAGTCCGGGATCGAGGGCTCCCTTATATATCTACCACGGACCTGACATCACGTCTTGCACCCATGCAGTAGGTAATCTGGCGGTACCCATACCTCAGCATACATTACAATAGCCAATACTTTGGAAGTGAATTGATAACGCGCTGTTCATGCTCTGAAGAAGCGAGAAGGCATCTCGCTGGGAACTTAGAAATAAGTCTCCGGCGTCTTGATGAATGTTATCCCGACTCCCTTGAAGCACGGCACACTTAGTAAGCGCCAAAAAAGGCCTTTCGGAGGACTAGCGTGTGAAGTAGGGAACGATATCGATGGCCGCCCTCTGTTCTCGGCCATCGAACAGTGGAATCCACTATCTAGCGGATGCTGCAGCGCTTCGAGTACCTGCCAGTCAGGGGGTAACCGAGATGGGACGGAGACCCATTAGGCTTAGTAACAAGATGATTCCGCCGGCCATGCGCCACAATTCCCCTGCCTCGGAGCTTCCCTAGCGCATGTAATGTACGGACACATATTCTGACCGGAGCCTCAATTTGACCGCGTTCACGTTTCTACACTAAGCAACTTGGTAAGACGAGCGGATCTAGGTTACGATGGAACTTGTTATCTAGTCGAATTCGTTGTCCAGCTCGAAAAGCGCTCTTATTTTGGCACTGGCGCAGTCTCCTTCTGATAGTAATACGGGCGTATCTTATCGTATCTTATCTAACTCTCCGTGCGCTGCAAGTGCGATCGAGTACGGACGGACCCGTCGCCGGGCTTACGTCCATACCTTCTTGGTCCTATCTCGAGGAGGAGGCCGGCTCACAGCAACTGGTACGCCTACGAGGAAGCGGTAGACAAGATTCCGAGAATTACTAGCACTGACGAGAAAGCTTCTAGCTAAGCCCGGAAGAATGAAGATATATGTGGTTAATTAGCATCTAGCTAGGTGCCGTCATTTTCTATTTCCGGTAATTATCTTTATTCTCGATTGCCATGGAAAACCCGAAACCAAGTTTTCCCAGAGTTACCCTTATGACTCTTTATAAGTAACCGGCCAAGACCAAAACAACGCTTGAACACGGAGTACGCAAACCAAACGCCCTCTACGTCGCGCGAAGCGTGGCACGACGGATAGACGCACCAACGACCTATGTACTTGGAAACGAATGGCCTGGCGGGATAGAATACCCTCGTTTCCACCACCCTTCCGAATCGACAATATTGCTAGTGACACAATTCCGTACGCGTTCTGAATAGCCTCATTCATAGAGACAGGAAATACTACCGTATGCTTCCCCCCTGACATCTCGCCCTAGAAGTGCCGTCTCCTACTTGTTTTGGTTACCAAGTCACAGGGATAAAACTGGCAGGCATATTGAACATGGTGAAGGTCGTAAATTATCATACCCTAGCCGCAAGACTTTCCCCAGACTCAGCCCTTTAGGTTACGTAGGAATTAAAAAAAAAAGAAAGGTAATACAGAAGGAATATACACAAAGAAGAGGAAGCGAAGGCCGAACATAAAAACCCCGTATGACTCCCATTGCCACGAACACCATTCATGAATAACGGGGTGGTAACAACCGGACTCCAAGCAATGCTCCCTCCCACTCTGTTCAGTAAGTTCGTGCTTAGGCTGGGGATGTTATCGCCATCCTACAGAGGTGTTTTGTTTGTTTTATTAAACATCATCGTCATCATCGCCAGATATCAGCCTTCTCTTTTCTCCCACTGCCCCCAGCCGTCGTGTTACCAATAGTAGCACGTCGCGAGACTTGAGATTTAGTAGCCTGTTCCTTTCTCTCGCTGGGACTTCCGAAACCAGGAGCTCTGAGGGAGCCGCCGATATTCATTCGTCTTGCTTGCCCAGCTGTCAGTGACAGGGTTTTAGAAGCTGTTTCGCGGAGGTGGAAGTCCGGTGGTGAGCAGCTGATAGGCGGGCTACCACGCTTCTCTGCACTACCTCTACGTAACCTGGAGACGCCATTCGTATGTGAAGACGGTACTGAGTGGGCATTGCTCGGCCGGTGACCTCCGATCGAACCAACGGACGATACACGTCTCGGATGGGCGTTTCCTGAGCCGCCAAATGCTATTAATGAGAGCCGCTTGGGTTTCTTATTAGCATGTATGGCAGAGCGCAGTTTCGAGCTATCGATCAAGAGTGATGACTCGGAATCAGAAGTGATTGGTTGATTTTCGTCCCTCGACGGCGAAGCGACAGGGAGCATAGACGCAGGGAATGAAGTGGGAGCGGGTTTAGGACTCAGGGATGCGTGTCTCTTGATCGGTGCGCCGATATTAGAAGCGCGTGATAAATCCAAGTTGCGCAGGGGACTTGGTCGCTCTTCGCTATCTGACGAAGACGCGAGGTTGATCGACATTACAGGCGCGACAGGTGAGCCACTGCCTTGAGATTGCCTAACTTTTGACAAGAATCCAGCCTGGAACCGACTGGGCTTGGAAACGGGCAAGCTGGTCACTTCTGGCACGAGGAGTGACGGGCTTGACTCGTCAGTTGAGTCGCTTTCTTTCACAGGAGAAAGCAACTCAGGGATCCGAGATACAAACTTCTCAGGCGAGACTTGTTTTACGGGAGATCCAAGCTTCTGCGGTGTCTTTTCAAAGTCGGCTAGTGTACCAGACTCGTCGTCATCACGCCAGCGCACTGTACGCTTTGAAGGCGTCTTCTTCCTTTGGGGTGAGAAGGCAACTCCTTTGCCCGGCTTGACGGCTTTACGACGACGAGGCGATCCTTTTATTGGCGAGAGAAATACTTGTTGTGGTTCAGATGTCGCTACAGCGGCCAATGCTGGATTCGGGATTGGCTTCACCAGATCTTTAGGTATTGCTACCGCCGTCTTCCGTTTGGGAGTGCCACGTCTCGTGGGCGGAAATGCCTCCACTGGCAATTTTGCGCCGTCGGGTTTGACCACTTGAGATGTAGCTGAGAAGCCAGTATCTAGCAACCGATTAATGATTTGTTTGGCGTGAGAAACTGCTTCCGTTTCACTCATGTTCATGGTTTCTGAAAGCGATGTGAGGATCTCGAATTGAGCGATCAGTAGGGCTTGCACAATGGCGGCGTCACCCGCCTTATCCTGTTCCAATACCTCTCGGTAGGCCTCACGGGCGAAGTTAGACTTGAGAATTTCCGCTTCCCTCGTCAGACTAGCAATTTCGCCGGCGTCAGTTTGGCCATCGCCAGTAGGAAGTTGGCTAATGCTGTGTTGAAGAGCCCCGTCAATAGCGCGCTCCCAATTTGTTTTGTCCAACTTCTGATGGAGATGGTGCCTGCTGTTCTCCAATTCGAGGAGAATCCCTTGGGCAGTTTTTCGCATGGCTGATAAGGGTTGGGGCATTTCGTCTTCATCTTCACGGGAGTCACAAACTGTGTCGAATGCTGCGATCCACGAAGACAACAATCCAATACGCCGTTCGATACCCCGTAGCTTCTTCATGTGGGCGACCTTATCCTGACGCTCGTGCAGCGAGTTGTCGTAAGCGATGCGGATTCTTTGGGTTCCCTCTCGCACGGCGGCATCCCTCTTCTCCCTCTGTTTCCGGAACTTCGCGTAAAATATCTGCTCCGCGTCTCTCTGCTGAGTTTTGAGTTCGTTGATGAGAGCCATTTGCTCGTCAATTTTGACCAAGAAGTCTTTTACATGACGGTTCACATTGAACACGTTTCTTGTGACCTTCGTCTGGATGTTCTTGGCCCGGTTCGCATATCGAAGAGTGTTCTGTGTTTCATCGAAATGGGCACTCGATGGACTGACGCAAACAATCATGACCGTCTTACAATTTCCACCGAGGGAGAATTTCAGCAGTCGAGTAAGCTTGCTGTTTCGGTAAGGCACATGAGAATTCTTACGAGGGTCGCACAGCGCGTTGATACAACTACCAAGTGCTAGCAAGGACTTGTTGATGTTGGCACCCTCAATGAGGCGCTCTCCCCGATTTTTCGTAGCGCTCGCTCTTTCGCTGCCAGCAAGATCAATAATGCTAAGTGTAGCCATAGTATGCGGCTCATTAACAGCTGCGTTCCTGTCCTTCATGGCAACGTTGATTTGCAGTACTGCGTGTGATCGTGAAGACGTCGCGTTCGCGTCGGTCGGTGAGACTGTCCGGTATTCGTTGCCCAACACGATCATATCCATTACTTCCTGAACATCTTTGGGATGATGGCTAGTAAGGCCTTGTACGGTGACAGCTTGGTTCGAATCCTCTCGTAGCATCAACCCCTGCTTGCTTCCACCAGGCACGAGAAGGTCGCGAATAGTCTCGTTGTAGATTTCTAGGTATGAAAGCGTAATCTCTGTTTGCTTCTCATCGCTACAATCACTGATCTTCTCGAACAGCTCCTGCATGGTCAGAAAGATAATGCCCGGCATCTGAGGAGTGCCTGTGATGGTGTGCGTTTTACCGCATCCGGTGGCACCGTACGCAAAGACTGTGGCATTATACCCGTCGAGGACACTATCCAGCAGACCTTTGGTAGTTGCCTCGTAAACTTCTGTTTGCGTTGTATTCTCGTCGAATATCCGATCGAATCCAAAAGTTTGGTCTTTGACTTTCTTGCCGTTGGGCACAACGGACCGTGAGAATTTGTGGACGGGATTGTCTTCGGGCGGGTCGAATACTCTGTTAACCACGGTATTAGATTGGTTCTGCCGGCGGAGGGCTGTTTCGGGAGTGGGGGACACACAGGCACTTATCATCGATTACTCTGATGACAGATCGAATTCCACTCTGTTTGAGTTTGGGGGTTGGAGCAGCAGCTAACGAGCCGTCGCCAAGGAATACCGTGCCATCGTCGTGTCGTTGTCTGCATACTCGTAAGCTTTTATACGTTTCTAGAATGGGCTTTCAGGACCAGAACCTACAATTGCGCAGCTTCTCTGATCGTGAACGGCCGTACCCGAACTGAACAGTGACTTGTTTAGCGAAGCCTATTATTACCAACGACCGACAAATCACCTACCTGCCACAGTGATCGATGAAGCCCCTGGATCTATTCCAGACATGTTGGTAAGGGTCTGAGTTTGTGTGTAATGCTCTAGCAGAATGTCCTCCGGCCTTGACGGCGCCCCGGGCTCACGTCGTGGTGGGATGCGGTGGCATAAAACGGAAGGGCGAGGGGAAAAAACATAAACACAACAAAGGATGCCGACCAAAGCTTGTTGACTTGGGACGTTGACTTCTATAGACAAGGATACCAGGCGATTGAGGCCACGTTGTTTCGCTGTATCAATGATCGAGAAGGTATTATGACGCGCTGGGACAGGTTAGCTGCTATCGTCATGGGGTTGAGAAAATGGGTACATTAGCAGATTAAAATCCGAGCTTTCGGTGGAGAAGGCGCTTGTTGATTGTTGGCGGGATATCACCGCGGCAACCAGGAACCGACGCGTTTAGAGGCTAATTTCAGGGCCAACTTGCAGTGGGCACCCGCGAATGCAACGACGTTTCAGGCCCAATCCCCAAACTAAGGTACCCATCAGGTACCCAACATCTGTGTCTATACGAATAATATACATAATGTGTACAGTCTTTCGTAGTTATGTAATTATGACGAAGCATCCATGCACCTACAAAATATATTCAGTAAACACGTACTTCGTACATTGAATGTTCCTCTATATGGATATCTATGTATAGAAAGAGGGTATGTAACTATGTGAACACCTGTTTTGCTTCCAGCCTTTTTACACGCTCTTTTTAAACAGAGCTTGTCCGCCCATTAGCACCATACTCATCTCTACCGACAAGAAAGCTCTCAGGAGGGCCAAGATAACTTGGTCTGACACCGCCCAAATTCATCACAATTTTCTGGACAATAACACTCGGCGCCAGACCCCAAATGCGAAGCGTATATGCCCCTTCGCTTGCCACGTCCCAACCCGTGGTCGTGTTATGGGTTGGATCAAGTCCCCAGATCGCGTCACCGACTGCGCGAGCCCAGCCCGCCGGCAGATTTGCTCCAATGGTGTTAGGCACGAACTGGACGATTTGCGGCTCTGCCTGTTTTCCGCCTGCTGGGAATAGTGAAACTGCAAATTGTAGTGGTGTGTTATCCGATAGGTAATTTTGTGTGGGCGAAAGATAAAGCGTCACGTCGGCCTTTGACACGTTTGTGAATAGGTACACGTCATACTCCAACGCAGGCGCGGTGTCAGGTGTCTGAGGCGATGTTGTCTGTGGCCACAGCGTGACACCCCCCAACGTGCGCCCATAGTTTTTCAGTGTCAGGTAAGTTATGTTCGAGGCACCGGGGTTAGCCGGACTGTGTATACGTTGATAGTTTGGACCTTCGATGGCCACATTCCCGTCGGACTCGACAAAACCTTGAGTGAAATTGGGGGGGATTTTTCTCAGGTTTATAGGGACTTGAACGATCGGCGACGCAAACCAGTCAGTAAACCCTTCTTTTCCACATCCCGCGGTAAAGTTTATGTTGGCTATCGTGGTATTGACAATTTGTGGTGCGGTCGACCAGTCGATCGAGACTAAAACATGAGAGTCCTTCCCAGCTTTTGGTCCGACTACACCTTTATACTGGGATAGCTTGACCCAGGGTAGATCAACCGCGGCCGACCAGTCACAGTCTTGAGTTCCCCGAGAATAAACATCAAACCATCTGGTCGCCGGCCCATATGGGTCCAGTGAAGGGAGTACGAGAGTGCCACCCGAGTTGGCATGATATTTGTCATCGCCAGGAATACTGGCATTGAGTCCTTCTACAGCTATGCCAACATTGCCTGCGATGGAGGATACTGCGCTCTGAACGTATGACATTGCGGGCAAAACGTTACGCATGGGTTGTTGCCAGTAACCATCGTATCCGAAATGCGTCTCTGCGTCGCGAATTAGTTATGCTGAAGAGCCCAAAAATAGGTATTCAAGCACTTACGATCGAGCATCCGCCTCCATTTTCCGTCTAGGAGGTTGTCCCATCTTGCTGTAAGTTCTCCATCGGCCTGGAAGTGAGCCAACACGTCCGTGATCATGTCGTTTGCGGCATTCCTGTGTTGATTTGCATACACGGCGTTTTTTTCGGCACCAATGTGAACTTGGTGAATGATCTGCCCTCCCAAGATCGGGTGTAACACCATCTCGAAGAATGCTGCTTGATATTCGTCGTCGAGTTTGCCATATACAGTCTGAGCATCATCCACCAGGGTCTGCCATTGCTGAAGAACTGCATCGCCCTCGTTATAATTCACAACGGAATAGACATACGGCTCGACGAGCTCGAACTTTCTTCGCGCCGCGTACATGCCGAAGCGTGTCATAATGTCCGCGATCTCCGCTGCCAGATCCGGCCCGAACTCACGAGTTACCCAGGCGGCGGTCCAGCTACCCACGTCACTTGCTCCCCACTGTTTGGTATCATAAGCCATATCCAAGAAGTGGCTTATCGGAATCTCCAAGGGCTTCAGGTCTCCAACATTGACAATCCAGATCCTATCAGCTCCATGAGCGTAGGCGAGCGCCATCTGCTCCGCCGTCTTCTCTAACTGAATGGTATTGATCCACTTATAGTCTCTGGTGTCGCCAACATAGTCGAAATGATAATAGACTCCAGCACCTCCTGGTCGTGTCGTTTCGTTTCCGATGGGTACTCTCATTACATTACCCCAATTATCATCTGACCATAGCAGGGTTATGTCATCGGGGACGGTCAGGCCTTCTTGGATATACGACATTACCTCCTTATACAGACACCACATTTGGGGAACGTCGAGTACGTCGACACCCAACACACTCTCGATAATGCTTCTTTGGCTGTGTACCACGGCTTCTAGCAAGGCGATGATCGCATCAACACCAAGCCCTTCAATCGCTGAGTCTCCACTACCCCTCATCCCCATTGTCCACAGGCTGTTGTTTGCATAAGGCTTTGCTCGCTGCGCACCATAGACGAAATACTCGTCGATCGTTTTGTTGTTAAGGTTATACGCCCATGGTCCAAGACCCTCGTTGGTGTAAAATGTACCGAACTCATTCTGAGCACGCATCATCGGCTCTGTATGAGAGCTACCTAATACGATCTCCCACGCATCTGCCAAAGGTTGATTAGCTGGGTCATCTACCTCGAACATAGAGCCCCAGATAGCCGGCCACAAGTAATTTGCACGTAGCCGGAGGAGGAGCTCGAACATGTTCGGATAGAAATCACTGTTGTATCCGACTCCAAAAGGTGTATCCGGGTAATTCCACTGCACCCATCCGGACAATCCCGGCTGTTCATCGTTCAAGAACAATCCGCGATACTTAACGGACGGAGGTCCCTGGGTTTTCTTGTCGGGCAAGATGAATATTTCTTCATTCTTCTTGATTGGGACGTCCGCCCACCAGTACCAAGGACTGACCCCGATTTGCTCACTAATGTCGTACAGGCCGAAAATGGTTCCACGGGGATCACTGCCAGCTATGAGGACAGCCTGGTTACAGCCAGGTATTGGCTGCTCAACAATCTGAGTCATGAACGACTCCCACTTGCCCTCGATTTCGGTCGTGTCCAATTTTCCGGCTTTGACCAGATCGTCAACTATTTTGGAGTGGCCGAGCGTGCCGGCAATTATCACGGTGTCTTTAGCTGACGGGTCCGTATACTCGGGGCCTGAGAAATATTGCGTGCCATTGGTGTAGTACTACAGACAGGATATTCGTCAGTGCTAAGTTCTAATTCACGAGGGTCGCAATAAGTGCGTCGGTTTCCTCAGGGCGACATCCGAATTGAAAGTCCAACGCTGGCCCATCATGTTGAACTCGTGACTAATTCCTAATTTTCAGCTAGGACTTACATCTGTATAGTTCGCTGTAACCGGATGATATTCATATTGAGCCGGCTTCGCCCCCTTTTCGCCATTGCTAAGCGTAAAGTTCGTTCCCGTAACGCGACCAAAGTCTTTCGCGAGATCCCCAGCTGCCCGAATAACTCCCCAGTTTTCATTGTTCGAAACAAGGATCTGAGGCCTCGAGAGTTTACCACCCGCTATTTGGAGAGCGTTCGGAACGCTTGTAAAACTGACGATGGGCTGCTGCCCGAGAGCCGCGACAAGCGACGCCCATACGGCTACTACTAGCCATGTTAACGAAGTCATGGCGATGGTTGTCCGAGCCAATGCATAGGCCTCAGGGCGCAATCGACTGGCGGCGGTCCTTGTACCGGTAAGGAACCATCGGGTTTGGCTTTAAAGGATCCTAAGGACGGTACACCAGGCTAAGGGCGCATCATGCCCCCTTATACTGTAAGAGGGGAGGGTGGGTCAAAGGACAATAGGTATTTTCTCACCAGACAGCCGTGAACACGCCATATTTTCCCAACCGCTCCATGATATATATCTTATGATATCCCAACCATTTCCACCCTTCAATACTACATAGTATACCCATCACTTCTCCCATTTCCCCTCTTTACTCTGATACCTGCTTTCCAACGATATAGTGCATGTAAGATAGGTAGGTATTGCGACATAAAGCCCGGACGTCTATTCGTGAAGCCGCACGTTAGCGGCCCATCTCCAACCGCTCACCCAACACAATATTATACCTCTACCTGAATGTAACGGATCGGGATGTTAGCCTGACTAAACAAGTTTGCGCACTGCCTAGTCAGATTTTAGGCATGGGGCCGACGCCGTCTTACCGGGTAAGATGACCCCTTATACCCCTAGGTAGTGACCTCATACTGAGTATATACCTAGGTACCTATTTTGTCTAGTTAAACAAAGCCCTTAAGGTCGTCAAGGTCGCGACATCCAGAGTAATCCATTATACGTGCGACGTTACGGTGGTGAATGAAGGAATATCGGCGGTATGATGCACCGGAATAGTGAAAAGTCCCCCCTCAAAACGCTACGCCTATACGGACGGAATAGGTATCGTCTAACACGCTGGGGGAGGGGTATTAGCCGATTGACAAACCCGTCCGCCATATGGGTTGTGAAAAGGGTGAAAAGCCATCGAACAAGGTGGAAGGATCACTGCGTTAGAAGCTATAGGGTGTAGCGTGATGGAGCAGTCTTGCCGCCACCCCGGATTTTCAAGTATGTCAACATACAAACCACCCGAGGAGCTGTTTAACCAGAACGGGGCATATCTAAGATCATAACACCTGGGGCATTACCCACCAAAAAGTAAGCCAGCAACATCACAAGAACGGATTCACTGGAAGCCGTCTCTCTCTTCCCCATATTTGGTCTCGTTACGGTAGTATGGAGGACGTTATTAGTGCGTGGGCGGTCGCACATTACCAGCAAACATCGACTCCTAGCTACCTATTCAACAAATAAAGCGGGGATTCATTACCCCAGCCAACTCCATGAATAATACCATGAAGTGTCGTTAGTCATCCTAGATAACTATGCCCGTTCTTATTTGCACCCTGAGTATGAGGGGCGCGGCAGGGTCACTTCAGTACACCCTATGACTTTTTTACCGCTCTGGCCGATGATACGGCTCTTTCGGCGCTTTTCTGTCAGTGAATTTTATGGTGAGTATCTTCGGAAACCGGCTCACGCCTCCCTTCATTGCGCTACATGATGTCTTTCTCGTCAGTGGGATTAATTGGGTTTGGAGCTCTGCTGCGTCCTGCTGTTCCGAGTTGTCGCGCCCCACCGTATGTTTTCTGCGATGCGCGGATTTCGGACGTTTTTTTTTTCTCGGGGAGGGAAAAAAAAAGCGCTGTACTCCAATCCGCGCAATGCCGAGGAACCTATACTACCTACCGACTGCGTTGCGCCGTCGGTTTAGGTGCCGTTAATTCAAAGCATGCGTTACTTACCAGCTACTACAAGTCCATCTCCAAGCTACATAGATTGCTAGGTGGGCGGGCTCTCGGTCAGATGCAGCCGCCAGCCGGCGCATTTCCGACGACTCCAGGTCTAAACTCCGGAAAAGAGAAGCTACTTGGGGAGAGAAAGGGGGGAACGGCTAGGATTACAGACAGCTGCCGTTGTACTCCAGCAATGCATTCATAAAATCCATTGCTTGCTGCGCTGGTACCGGTTTCGACAGCGCAATGAACGTAATCTTCAACGCTGATGTAAATCTCCGCTTAGGACTCGATCATAGGTCGCATTATGCTGTAATTGATGCGCAGCGTTCTAAGACATGTGAGATCTCCCTCGTTTTTCCCTGCCTCGAGTCCGGCATCTGCGCGCTCACCGCAGAAAAGCCCACGGTGGGACGCGACAACTTGGGCGGAAGTTCCAGGCAGTTAAGTACGACAAGCGTCGGCTCAATGCCTAAAACCGACTAGCACGGCGCAAACCCTTGCCCGAGAGCTTCGATCCGTTGCATTCACGAGGGATCATAGGGTCTGTCAACATGGTACCTAGGTCTCTATTGACCTCATTCTGCCAGGGATACCGTCGTGGCAGTGTGGGGGGCGTGTGGCCGGGGATCGACCGTGAACACGCGGTTGCGGCGCAAAGAGACACTCGGCGTATTGCGGCCAGCGTATACTTGTTCTCATATGAAAAAGCCATAGTCAAGAGGTAAAAGGGGCGAAAATACCGAATATAGTAGCGGGTTTTGACAAGCATTAATGATGGATATACTGCGAGATATGCGCATACCGTATATCATGGGTCGCTAGAAACAAAAAAAAAGAAGAAAAGAAAAAAAAAAAACAGCATGTTGGCGGCTACCTCGTGAGGAGATGGCCCGAGTCTCCCCCCCTTCTCAGCTTTACCGGCTGGCCGGGTACGCAGCGATCAAGGTCACAATTCAGGTTCGTCTGGCCTTCTAGATCCTCCCGCGTGCAGCCCGACTGCGACGCAACCGCGAGGCCCAATAGGGTCGTAGGGTTAAGTTCCGCGACGGCGAGATAGAGTGGCTGCCACGAGACGGGCAGCGTCTGTGCTGCAACATTCTCCATTCTCCGCATGGAATTGGCGGGAAAACGGCGGGGGCATTGTGCCGAGAATGGGCGGGATGCCTGGATAATATCGACGTAGAAGGGAGGTCGCGTGCAGGCATTTGGCCGCAGAGATTGGAGAACAGTCGGGGAGTCCGTGGTCGACGATGGGGGTTCCCCACATGCCCGTCGCGCTAACCCCGTGTTTTTTTCTGCCTCGGTGAGCCGGCAGGCGCCCCGTGAAGCCGGCCTTGTTCGGCTGGCTTACCGAGGGTCTGATTCCGAGCACCGGCCTCGGCTTACGTCATCCCCGGCAATCTGAGATGGCCAATAGTAGATCGACTGTGGTGTGTGTTGTATGTAAACGGCTAGGTACGATAGTCGGCATGGGTTGGTCCAGCGTGAAAACGAGACGACTCTTGTACAGTATAGCATATTAGTTGTAGAGTACCTCGGACAATCTATGCAGAGTATGTAGATATAATTGCTGAAAATTCACAACATACCTAAAAGCGATCTATAACAATGGTGGTGTATTCGCTGACCGAGACTGCCTATTCCAAGTCCTCACGCTACGAATGCGTAATATTCTTTTACGTTTTCGGTGTATCGTTGTGTGGTTGCATATTTATGGTCCCGCCAGACCAGAGGTCATACAATCTCATAAAGCTCACCGTTTAACCAGAATCGGTGTCGCCATGTAAGGCGTGTTCTTGAATATACCCAGCTACGAAGAAGATGGCAAAGAAGGATGAACATCACGAGAAGTTTATCCTCTGGCAAGGGTCCAGATGTCCAAAGGCAATAGCCATCGGCACGAAGCCCATACCGTGTCCTCTTTACTAGAATGGCAAAAGCTACACATGTATACAACTGCTGAAGCACCGAGATAAATGCTCCAGTCGCGGTCAGTGGCGTAGCCTATACTGACGATGAATGTATACCGGAGTTTATACCAGCTATCCTCACAGCATCCTTCACTTCGCTGGAATGTAATGTCACAGCAATACCAAACCTAGGGCAGCAGAAGATAAAAACAGCATCCTGTCAATCCCCATAAGGGTATCGCCGTGAGTCCCAGCGCGTCAGGACACGCAAGAATCTCAATTGATAAAGGCAAGCTAAGTCAAACCCATCACAAACTATAAGACATAAAGATAAAACCACCAAAAAAACTCCACTAAGTATTCTATCTGGGTATCTCAAGCACGCGCACCAACATTCTCCCTAAGGCCTTTAGTCCGCAAAGTAGGTTTATCAGCCCCCTCGTTAAACGGCAGGGGGATAGGAGACAGCGGCCGCTGTCTCCCGGCTGCGCCAACGCTGCTCTGCCGAGAGGTATCGCCGCTGCCGCGGCCATTATCCCTAGCAAGAGCGCGGTTTAGCGTCTCCCTCTGTTTGCTGCTAATAACCTCGCTATCCATACTGCCACGACGACTGCCACCAGCACTACTGCCGCCGTCGTCAGTGCTGGCGAGCGAGCCGCCCAGCCCGACTCTTCCTTTCATCCGCCCGGCCCATAGTCCTCGGATGCCACCCCTTTTACGCTCCGGTACTTGCTCGGTACCTGCGCTGCAGACGTACAGGAGATACTTCAGATTCGGCAGCGTGTGCCGGATATCGACGATCTTCAGACCAGCCGACACGCATAGGGCCTCAATGTCCTTGTTTAGTAGAAACCAACCGTAGTCAAACCGATACTGTGCCGTGGCACCCCCGCGTAGAAACAAGGGAAAGTCGCGTTGGGTATCGGGTAGGAGGGAGATGTCGTCGCGGATACTACTGCGTGACCCAAATGGCGTCACCGGATATGGAAGGGGAACACATAAATAGAATTGTAGCGCGTAAGCTAATTGCGCGACGTAGCCTAGGCCCGCAGAGAGGGAGTCCTCCGTGGATGTTGACGATGTCGGGTCGTATTCGGAGTTAGGTAGCGGTATGCTGCAGATGCTGAAGGAAAGGGGCGCGCCCGAGGGGATGGGGTTGATCGGGAAGATAAATGCGAGATCCTCGCATATACGCCGCCGTTGACCATGGATGCTCTCATGCGTCGATGAAATCAGCGTCCGTGACGCGGGTAGTTTGGATTGAGCATGCTCAACGTGGTCTGCGGCTCTCAACTGTGCAGAATTACCCTCCTTGATGGCCTCCCGGCGAGCTTGAATGGATATCTCGAGTTCATCCCGCCGCGACCGAGCTGCATGGACGCTCCGGGTTTGTGCCGAGAGGTACTTCGAGGCGAGGCGTGCCGACTCTTCGGCTTGCGGAAGTTCGTCCTCGGGTGTACGTTCGAGTAGAGAATTTATTTGGGCAGTTAGGGCTTCGCGAGTGGCTAAAGCGTCTTCGATCGAATTATTTAAGTTGGATAGTTTCATGAGCGCGTTGTATGAGGAGCTCGGAATTGTCGGAGTTTGCTTCGGCTCGGCGCGTTTGCTCGCGATATCGAGGGAGTATATTCCATCTTCCAGGTGGAAGATGAGGCAATTGGGCGGGAAATGGTGATTCCGTAGACTCCCCAGGTAGTGTAACGAGCGAAGGTCGACTTCTTGGCATAGTAGCAAGCTCCACGATGCCTGTCGCTTGGCCCATATCCTGACTTTGACCTGCGACAGCCGCGTGACGGAGGGACCGGCCCCCGCGAGGTCGAAGAACCGAAAGTTGAAATTTATAGATCGTTGGCCGGTCTCGCTGATATAAACGGGGTCTTCCTCTCCGTCGCAATGCAATGAGAAGAACACGTCAGCAGCTCTACTGTCAACGGTATATTCCAATTGCTTATGGCGGGTGACTGGGGAGACATTGGCGAGGGTCGTGCTCCGCCTGCGGGTATTGGATCGTGGTCGCAGGCTCTCGGAGGAGTGTGCGTGGTGGAGTTGGTGTGGGTGTTGAGTTTCTAGTAGTTTGTTGGAGGGGAGATTGGCGTAGAGGTCGTCGGTGGCGCGGCCTTGAGGCTTGGTGAAGTTTAGATTCCGCAGGTAGATTCCGTGCAGATGCCGTAAACGCCGGTTTTGAGACAGCATTGTGACTGTGGGCTTGAACCTGTGGTGGCTGGTTCTGCTCCTGCTACAGCTGCTGCTACGCAGACAGCGAGCCCATAAGTATAATGATCATGGAATGATGCTGCTACGCGAGCTACCTGCTCGTCCTGGAAGCTCTGCTGGATGGATGACGAAACGATGGTTTTACGTGCTCCAGATAAACAGCTTGAATATATTCTACTATTAAGTGCATGCTTCTAAAGGGGAGTTCGCAACTTCATCTACGCGGAATTCGGACCCACTCTTCTTAACCACCACCTGAGCAACTTCATTCTCGCCGCACTCATGAACAACACCAGTCTGTAAGGTATGGAACGTATCTTGTGTACGACCGGTTAATTGCGATCCTTATAGTCTATGGTTTTTCGGTGATATCAGGCGTATATCGCGCAGAATCGAAAGGGAGAGAGAAAGATAGGTGGCGTGTGGGCTAGAGGTACTGTACGCTCACCCCTGACACAGACACCTACCCTATACCTATGCTATTTACCTCTACGTACCAGCTCTCTGCTACGTGTTTTCAGAATGAACACTTTTCTCAGCGTACCTCTCCCAACGACTATGAGAACTATCCTTTAGACGTGCCGCTCGATGACAAATTTGTGCATCCGAAACTCGCTCTCATGGGCAAGGTCCAAGCACGCGTTGGCAGTCAACCGGTCTTTCAACGGGCACTCTTGCAAGAGAATTCGATTGGATTTGAAGGGAGAATAGCTCTAGATTTTTTTTTACCGGGAATACGTCGCGCTATGGCTACCTGTACGGAAGGTTTCCCAAGAAGCATGAGTGGCCGATGAAGTGCATATGGCGACAATACCGACGACAACGACAACGAATAGAAGCCCCATCTGAAGACCTGCGCAATTGGCAGAGTAGAAACTTCGATTCCAAATTATTCTATAAGCATGACTATTTAAGTTGGTGTTGAACTAGCTTAAAGCCAGAGAAGCCAAAGGGACGGAGCAACACAGTCGGCTATCGACCCAGTCGGCATCTTTGCGCTGTTACGAATCTCACGATGTCGTCTTAGAATGGTCAACATTTTAACATGGACTGCTGCCCCTGTTAGTCTCATTTGACATATCGCTCATCTTACTCCGCCTCCGGATTCGCACCGGCTTCGCTGTTCGCGGGCTTCCCTCGGTCTTAAGGCGCCTTTTCAGCTTGGTGCTACACAAACACGGGTACTGTTAGCCACGCCTCACTCCGGGTGCTTTCTTTAGACATACATCTTGCGTAAATGTCTCAACTGTTCTTCATCGGGCAAATTCTGCCATTCAGGCAAGTCCGCCATACGGAGCAGGCCGTCAAGTTCAAGAGAAGGTGTCATGCGGGAATCTTCAACAGAGGATGATGTGAGAGTCGAATCGGACGACGCTGAAATTAGGGAGGAAGACCCCTTTGGCAGCCCTACGACGGCACCCAGCGGTCCGGCAAGGGCATCGAGTCGACTGGGTGATCGACGATCCGGTGCTTGGCCCATAGCAACTTGCTCATGTGCTTGAGCATCGCAATAGTATCTATCGAGAGGATTAAAATGCGGTTGCTTGTTGATCGTGTCGAAGAGGCGGCTCCATTGAATTCTGTTGGGAGAGACCGAAGACGGCTCGATCACCAGCTCTGCATTTGTGGCGGGCTTCGCTGCTGGATGAGGGTGATCTTCGACTTGGGTCGGCGGAAGCGACCTAGAACGATCAGTGGGCGCCCAAAGATAGAGAGCATGGATTCTCCCTGAAACCTATTCTGTTACTCACACTACCTGCTCGCCGTCACTCAAGTTGATAGTCGAGCTACCCGGCGATGATCTGCGGCCGCGCCGAATATGCAAGCCCTCCCCAATACCTTTATAGTCAATGCTCGCAGGTGCCTCCATGTATGTTCTGAATCAGTCATACAGGCTGGTGCCGAGATTGTAATGACTGAAAAGTCGCAGAGACAAGCCAGCCGGAAGATCTCGAAGAAAGGGGAACCATCCGGACACATAGACTGCCATAGTCGCCATGAAATACCAATACCTCGTGACCCGTCTGAGATGTAATCCGCGAACCAGGCGTCGTCCAGGTGGGACTCGCCAGGGGCAAAAGGCGAGCCCGAGGGACTGGGACAGCACGGCGCAAGGCAACTGGCTACGCATCCGACTGAATGGATCTGCGTCAAATTAATGAGCAGATAGGAAACCAAATGTGGTGCGATCTGCGTATACCGTACCGGACCGTGAATGCTCGACAGTACATTCATGTGCTACTAATGATGAGCCCTTCGAACTGCATCTGTACCCAATTGCGGAGTCCTAGACCTCATTACTATCAAGGACTCTCACAGCAAGTCACGAATGTCACCGTCTTGTACATGTCTTCAAACCCAACGCTTCGGCAACCCCTGCTAGCGCTCGACGGAAGCGTCTCCCGGACCCGCCTGGTCAAGGGCTTCGAGGTTTGTACCATACAGAAACCAAGGCACGCCTTGAATGGCCCGAATAGTAGGGCTACGGCTGTTTTTGGAACCGTTCAGGCGACCCGAGAGCCTGGATCGGGTTACGAACGTTCCATTGGTTGGGGGCCCTAAACGCACACGATGACATGCCATGGCGGCTGCAGCGGAACAGGGACCGAATGATTCCCAGCGTAGAGTTGGCGGTGTGACATCGTTAGGCGGACTATCTATTCGTTTAGGAGATACAGACCAGGAAGGCCGAACTTCCGAAGCAAAAGAAAGGTTCGCGTAGCTTTAAAAAGAGGGCGAGCGCCAGGGGGGATTCGGAAGGGGTCCTTTCTAGGCGTTTCTTTTCTTTTCTTTTTTTCGGTGAGGGCGAGTCGTTGATCCCATCCGCGATGGGCATTCGGGCGGAGGTCTCTGATCCATGTGGTAGCATACCTTAGGAGATGACATTTACGGACTACTACCTATTGACTCATACCTAGAATATCACCACAAACGTGAATCATCTCCATGTACCCGTGCAATCACCTGTCTCCAGAGTCAAGATTGCCCTCATTCATTTGATATGTCCAGGTAGGTGGTGTACCTACCACCAGGTAAACCGTATGAGAACCCTTGACGACCATATCGGCCAAATAACAGGCAGTTCGCGGAAATTATCAGGTTGGATTGCATATAGTAACTTTCTACGCACTAGCTGTCGATTTGTCAGTGTTTATTGACAGAGTTTTTTGCCAGGGTTATCTATACGCTCTCGTCGGACTGGGTCTAGTTCGGTTTATCATCCACTTTGGCCGTGATGCCTGGTATATACAATGTTATTGTTGGCCTTTGGGGTGGACAAGGAACTCCGGGCGTCACTGTGAGACTACCACAGACATGCACTGTCCGTGATACTAAGTACTTGTTCACGAATACTAAGGCATGACCATGCTGTCTCGTTATGAGCAGAGTGAAGAACAATCATACTTACTCGTCGATACTACTGGAAGCATACCCCCATTTTAACCCCCTTGGACTTGAAGTGTTGCGATCTCACGTCACAGTACGGAATACTTCTCGCGCTTTCCAGAAGTTCACGGATATGACTTTCTGCATGGACAACGTTGGATGTAGCGTGCCATGGACAGGTATCACTATGACCTAGCTGTTGTGTATCAACCTTGGCTGCCTTGAGAAAATTTAGGGGATTGCTCGGCGCGAGGTTATTTAGACGTAGTCACTACTTATTTCGTCGTGAGGCGCCCAAGGCAATGGGGTTAAGGAAGGTGTGGTGGAGAAGACGGGGGTGGAAGCGATATTTGTGAGCTTGGCCTCAATAGGGGCACCTCGGGGGGCCTGGGATGCCAGGGATGGAGTTCAGGGCGACGACTTTTTGCAAACCGTCCAGAGCTGTGTGGTCGTGAATTCGGAAATGATTCGGAATGCCGATCAGACGGATGGTCAGCTCTTGCAGAGAGAACGGGTGTCGCGGTAACGAATTGAACAGACCAGCCCACACACACGCGCGCGCATATACACAAATAATATTAGGCGTCCCGGAGGTATGAATTAGAGAACGACTGTGTTGCGAGCCCAAAAGACACACCGCTCGACTCGGCAAACTAGCCATATCTGCATGCCTCAAGTCGTCGGAACCTCAGGTTTGTACACGTCCTCATGCGAAGAGACAGCCGAACTGCCCAGGCAAAGCGGCTGGATTCTAACGGGTAAAGTACGAATCATGATTTTCTAAGTACGTTGGGGCTTCACCTATGTAACATAGGTAGGCGTTGGACGGCCACGCGACTTTGAGTTCCACAATGGTCCAGTATCTCCATGGAAAGTGATCAAGACTTGAATGCGTATTCCGTACAAACATTGAAGTCACCTTGTTACCGGTCAAATAGTACAGATAATCGGCATGTGCGACAATGTCATATAGGTTAGGTACCATGTATGGGATAGACACGCTGGAGAGGAGACTGGAGCTTCAGAGAGTCAGCAAGCGCGTGAAAAATATGGATTGTGAGCTGAAGCGGGCCTCACGTGACCTGGCTCGTTCTCATCACGTGCTGTACCACAATGCTGGATGAGCTTGAGTCTTTATCTAATCTAAAGTGGGGTCGTCATCTGACGGATAGGTACATATACCTTATAAGTCGGGTACCCGGTTTCTGCCCGGCAACTTACACTCCGGTACTCCATGGTTACCGCTAATGTTTGGCCCGCCGCGTCGCTCGGCCCAGCGCCCAAACGTTATCGTCTCTTGACATCGACTGAGCAATTTAGCAGGTCGAGCAATGAAATTGGGCTTGTTAACCGGACGGTAACTCTCACTGGGACTCTGACTTGCACGCCAATTGATACCGGTTTACGGAGGCGGGACAATTATCCCGAATTACCCCGGTATTATCTAGGTAGGTACGAAGTAGGTATACTCCGTATATCTAGACGACTGAAATACACAACCTGCGGCCTCGGGGCCTTCAGTTTTTAGTACGGCGGAGTAAACCCACGGCCACCGAAAGTGCATGAATGATGGCGTTGTCGGGTAATCACGTAGTGATCGCTGCGTATGACCGTCGCCCAATAAAGGTGTCAAAATTCCAGCTGACGTTTTACTACCTAGTAGGTGGCATCGCCACGGAGAGCGTACGGGGTCTGTGGATAGTTCAGACATCGTGGATATTCTACAGCGCCCCGGCTAGTGTAGGTTAGATTGACAGTGGTCACCGCCATTGTCAAGATATGAGGCTACGCGTAAGATGCTAATTTGCTTTGACTCTAGATAGTCCGTATAGGTGACTGGGAGCTATACGTAGTATATGTCGGCCATCCAGGATCACTTACACTTACCCATAAACCCCTGTCGGCCCGTTTGAGTAAGTAAATGGCCAAGACTTGCGATCGGTCGAACAACAGAGCGCCGACGTTGGCTGAAGCTTGACCCACGCCTAAATACCACCACACCCGTACGGACGTACTACCTAGTCCTCAATATACGGTATCTCTAATCCTTCCGATATCTTTTCCGATGATACATAATGTCACCCGTAAGTCGTCGGATCGAATGCTATCGGCATCATGATTGACGTCGTCCATCTCGTCAATTAAGAGCGCCATTGGCGTTGGCGTACCTATTACCCCCATTGCTCAACTTTCTTTGTCTTCTGTTGATCGTAATTAATCCCGTCAGCGTGTCAAGTTGTCTTGGCTGACTGCCAACTATCATGTCAATAAGGTACCTTACCCATTCGCGCTAGAATTGTTCTCGAAGGCCTATACGTAGGTAGTCACCTGCTGCGGCTGAAAGGCGCAATCGGCTTGGTCGATCACATTGCTCCGCCACCATCTGGCATCAGCGCCGACTACTATTGGGTATTACGGCATATGCAGCAGTCATCCATTGCACACGGGCGACCACAGGTAAGACATCCAATCGATACGTCTCCGCACCGTCAATGCAGCTTTGTCGTCTTATATCTCGTCTAAGACTAGTACGATATTTGGAATTCCGGCTGTGTAAGTAGTAGCTATAAAGACGGCACGAACCACGAAGGCGCTGGGCTGCCAAAGTTCAGTATCAAACCGACTATTTCATAACTCTACTCACCACGGCATGAAATTCTGCCGCTATCGTCGGCAAACTCAGCAAAGTCGAAATGACGGCCGATACGGAAAAGTCCGAGGCAGGTTCTGCACCGCCAAGCTATAATGCTCCCCCCGCCACCAGCTTGACGCCTGAGGATATCGATCAGCTTAACTCGGCCTTTTCATCACTGGAGGTTCCTCTGGTTGCTCAGAACGTCACCCCAGACACCTGCCTAGCGCACCTGAAGCTTCTCTTTGCTTTCCAGAACCTGAAAGAGGTGATTGGATACACCGATGGTCTTTGGAATATCTACGACAGTCGCGTATTCCCCAACAGGGACAGTGCTGCCGCATTGGGTAAAACCGGGGAGCTTGACGATGACACCAAAAAGAACCTATCTTTGCTCCGAGAGAAGCGATGGGCTCTTTACATCGCTAGAGCTACGGATCGATATGAAACGTGGTGGAAGAGCTTTCCTAAGGATCCTCTGACCGAAGCTGACATGTGCGAATCCACGACCAAGTACACCAAATTCCCAGATCCCCGTAAAGTCACTGCTTTCAACTGGACAAGGAACATGCTACCGCCAATTGGTAAGAACCTCGTGTGTTAGCGTTTTGCTTCTAAATACTAATTTTCTCTAACGACGTGCTCTTGGTGTGGCATGCCCATATGTTAAACCCTCGCGCTTATGCGGAGGATTGTATGCGTCAAGGCCTTGGGAAACTGTGGCACGCTGGCATTCCATGGCAGTTAGTCAATGATGCGATCGACACGAATTTCAATTACAAAGTGTCGTCCGACTGCATGTCCAACTGGGAGAAGACGATAGGAATTAAGTGGGATAATGCGGAGGACCGGTTTCTCAAAACCCTTCCGCCGTGTCCTAGTTGCAATACAAAGAACGTGGTCACATGGTCCACCTGCGGTCTGGCCGAACACTCATTCGACGAGCCTCCTGCACTCGTTGGACAGGGTTATGGAGATGGTGATTTCCAGTCAAGCTGTGTCAAATGCAACTTATTGCTCAAAAGAGACTATCTCGAGGTCTTCAAATTCACCACGGACGTCAAATACCTCCTATCCCACGAGCGTCCGATGCCAGGTACTCTTCTCGACAATGATACGGGGAAGCCGAAGAAGCTAGAATCTACGCAGAGTGCCAAGAGTCAACCTGACCGCACATTCCCAAACCGTCTCATCCGGTATCACCTTCGGAGTCAACTATACGACCCGCCGCCGGCGTCACTGGATGCCATCCGGGATATCATCGGAAAGGCGCTCAGCGATTCCGATACGGTCAAGAAAGTCGAAAACGTGGCATCAACAGACATGGCAAAGCGTTATAAACTTGGCCGAATCGCCCGGTTCCACGTCAGAAAGATGATGTCAAGATACTGGGGAAACAGTTCTCCTTTCGCCCTGGAGCTTGGTGGTGCCGTCTTCCGGCAGGGTATCTTTACCGAGAAGATGCACAAAGTATGCTCACCACTGTTTCTATGCGTCCTTTTGACTCCCGTCCTAACTCGTAACCAATAGATGGACTGGCTTCATAGCCCCGCCGCCCGCGAAACAATGGCTCGTCTCATAACTAAATACGAACGCTTCACGGAAATCATGGGGAAATACCCAAACAAGATTGCCGTCCCGACCCTTGATGTTGACCTTGCATGGCACACTCATCAACTAAGTCCCGCCAGTTATTATGTGTGGATGTGCTCACAGACGGGCAAGTTTATCGACCACGACGACAAGATCGAGGAGACCAAATTGTCCAACGCATTCGAATGGACTAGCAAGGTGTATCAGGCAATGTATAACGAAGTATACTCCGAATGCACCTGCTGGTACTGCGAATCCGTGCGGACCAGCCATAGCTCCGGCGTAGCGAATCTACTACCCATTTTGAAAACCGAGAAGGACAAGGGTATGAGTTATTTCCTGTACCTATCGACCCTCCTAGCATCACCAACTAACAAATGATCCCCCTATACAGCCCCCGATAGGTTTTACGAATCGGGCCGCGCCGCGCTTTGCCCACCCGACAACAGCGCACACATATCCGCGCACAACTCAGTAAAGGCGACGGAGCAAAGCTCGAGTCGCTCGAAAGTGCTCCAGCAGCTGCACCTGCGCCACCAGAAGCAGCTGGAAGACAACTACGAGAAAGCCCGAAGACGCGCGAAGCGGAAGGGACGCGATCTACCCCCCAGAGATGACTATTACTACTATTACTGGGGCGCCCCCTTTCTGCTCTATGGGCCGTACGTTTATCCCGGCTATTGTGTCTGCCCGATATACTATGACAGCTCGACTGTCGTTGCCGGCTCCGGATCATACGGCGCTTGCGCTACGGGGTCATGTGCTGGTACGGTTGCTGCCGGGGCGTGTGGTGGTGCCGCGGTTGGCGCATGCGGCGGCGGTTCAGCCGTGGGTGTAAGTCTGAGCGTTTCCCATTTACAAATTAAGTCGAATAGAAACTAACATGCTTCCTATCAGTGTGGTTCGTCAAGCGGCGTGGCTTGCGGCGGCGGTGGCGGCGTAAGTTTGTCATCTCTTGATGCTCCTTGTCCTGTCTATCTGTATAGTGGTGGCGATGGCGTCGTTACTAATATATTCATAGGGCGGCGGAGGCTGTGGCGGCGGAGGCGGCGCCGGGGTAAGCATCTCACCTCTCGATCCCCTTTTGGCAACAGCAATGTAGTGCTAATCTATCTATAGTGCGGCGGCGGCGGTGGCAGTTGATGCCGATGTCTAAGTTTTGGTTGTGCGGCTATAGAGAGAGGAGAAGCTGCTGTGATAATGGCGTAATCATGGCTCATGACCTTGTATTGCTTCCTTTTGGTTTCTTTGGAGATACTTCTTATAGGCACAGAACGAATAATAAACGTAGCCGTATATACATATACATCAAGTTTCCGCGTTATCCCTCAAGTTCGGCCTATCCTCCCTTATTTCGTCTTTCATTTAAGCACCCAATGAAGGCGAGGATACCCTCAACTAGACAAGCGAGCACGCTTTACTTCCGCTCCATAAGGCCAATGCGATCCATACCAATCCCGCTCACAAACTAATTCTGCCACCCGATCTATCAAACTGCTACAGAAGGGATGGGCAGCATTGGTGAGTGACCCGGATTGGGTATGGACCATGTTATATCGATTGTAGCACGACCTCCAAGATAGACTCTGCTGCCACTCATGCCTGTAGACACCGGGTGTATTTGATCCCTTCCGAGTTAGGCCTCTTGTCGTCGATGGGCTTAGCGAGACGCCAGAGTAGTCACTAAGGAGACACGCGTATATTAGCTTCGTGGAGTACTTTCTTCTCGAACAACTTAGCGTCGACTTCGGACTAATTGCCCTAGGGGGTTCGAAAACCGTTTCCCCCTCTTTCGGAACTCTATCTCTTCTGAAGAACGTCTCAGCTTGATTCAGTAGACACCATTTATTGAGCGGCATATACTCACCGGCGAGTAGATATCTGTGTATAGAGTAGTCTATAGAATGTGTTACTGACCGTCACACCTTGACCTTGTCAACGGAGCAAGGTGATTCACCTGATGGTCCCGTTGCTAGCCCGTGTGTGGATTTTGGAAGACAGCGTATTGTCAATTGATATGCATGAAACTTCCCTGACTGTTCACCCCAATGGGGATTCTATAAAGTGTAACTGTTGAAAAGCTGTCAATGCGAATCCGAACGACCTCAAGATGGTTCCTGGCTGCTTCTAAGTTCTACCCACTGCACACCGTGCGCTGCGCAGTCGGCCAGACATGAGATGAAAGCAGTGAGGTCTATAACCTGATTAGTAATTTCGTCAGTGCTGCTTGTTGTGAATCGATAAGATTCTCGTGCCTGACGCGGCGTCCTGTCCGGTGAATTGGTATGTATTATTGTCGTGATGCGATGGTTTTGTCGATGGTTCCAGAGATGGGCTTGCTAGGTAAACTCCCAACCCAGCAATAGTACTGCTTTTAAAGGCAGTCTACAACGATGGCATAGGTTACGGGATCGGGTGAGTCGTACATTACTGAGTAAAAAGAAGTAACCGACGAGTACGCTGGTAGAAGAGTGTCATCGTGACAACCCATTGCCATAGCCGCAAGCAAGAATCACAATGCAAACGAAGCCTTCTGCCCAATGGGCCTATCAGGCTTTTAATCAGCGGATTGGTATATGCCCTTACGCTGACATAGTCCGTTGCTCAGAAAAAAAATTCTATAGCTTTTTCGGAAGCGTCGCTCGCGAACACTCATCACATCATCATATATCCTTTTCTCGTCCCATTGTGAATATTTTCGTTCCTCCATTTTTATTCCTCGCCTCATCACATATGCGAGATAGTAGATAAGAGATAGGATGAGAGAGGTAGGCGAGTAGGCAGACGGACAGGTAGCTGGAGGGATCGGTAGATGCGCGAGCGAAGAGGAGGGTAAATGGGAAGATAGACAATTAGGCCGATAGACCACATCAAGCCAAGTCTTAGTCTACCAAGCCTTCGAACAAAACCAGCGAACAAATAAACAACCCAATCAACCAAGCCTTCTGATGTTGATTTGTAGGTAGATATTCAGGCCTTTCGGTTGCTTAGCTCAGCTGGTGACTCAAACCGAGCAAACTTATCGTCGGATCTGTCGAGTTGCTCGGAGTCTTGGTTTAATTTTGTTGACGGTGGGGTTGGTGATATTATTTGGTGGTGATCAAAAGGGGAAAATTAATGGTAAAAGAGGCAATGGTCTTCAAGAGAGACAACAGTTTTCTTCTGGGGGCCATTGACGGTGCTCCATCAATGCCATCCTGTCCAAATTCGATTCCGTAGTTCCTACTAGACTGAATCCATTGACCGTTCGTCAACGCTTCAGTGACACCACTGCAGTGATCGATCTTTTCGTACAACACCAATGAAGCCCTGGCGTAATTGCACATAATGCAGAACATTATCTAGTGAATTGTAGAATTTCCTATGGACGGGAGTGAATTTTGACAGAATGGCGCCAAGGGGCCTGACCCCCATAAGGTCTATTGGCAGGTAGTCAACAGTGCTGCGTTGATCCCATCCTGTCGAAATTCGATCCCGTAGTTCCAACTAGACTGAATCCATTGGCCATTCAACACTGCTGTAACGCAATTGCAGTGATCGATTCTTTCCGTACAACGCCAATGAGACCCTGGAGTAACTACACGTAACGGAAAATATGAGTGAATTGTAAAATTACCTATAGGCGGAATTGAACTTCGAGGTCATGGCGCCAATAAACCCCCAATAGGCCTCTATAAGATAATTGTTCTTAGCCGAGCGGTAGTGAATGAAGCTCAGTTAACGAAGCAACGGTTGCTATGGAGGGAACTGGCCCTTTCTGCGAAAAAGTCATTCTCTGACGTGGTATATAAAAGTACGATTCCTAACTCTTGAATTCCTTTGACAATTGGAACGACACGGCATTCTCGCCTCGCCATCTCCATCCACCATCAGCTCCTGCCCACCCCGTTGTTGTTATCGGCTCGGTACATCAACGAGCATTCAGCATGCCTCTTGCATTCGGAAAAGATATCTCGGCTCAGGGCCACCCTCTCAACAAGCCATCCAGCGGCTCGCCACACATTCTAGTTGTTGGAGCTGGCGTCATTGGCCTAGTTTCGTACGTTTGAAATCTGACCCGAACCCATTTCGAATCCCTTTCAAGAAACGGCGGTAGATGCACAAGCTGGGCATACCGCGCAGGTCCTATTGCAAGACGACAGACCATGGGATAGGTAGCCTGTTCTTGACGAGATCGTACTGACTGTTCTTCCTCCATAGGGCATGGGTGCTTCTTGACCGTGGCTACAAGGTCACAGTACTGAGCAAGGCATGGGTCAATGACGAGCAACGCTTGACCTCCCAGATAGCCGGAGCACTTTGGGAATACCCTCCAGCAGTATGTGGCCAGCACACAGACCCTATTTCCCTGGCCCACTCGAGAAAGTGGTGCATGACGGGCTACCACATCTGGGATGCAATTGCTTCAATTCCAGCTCTGAGCCAGGAATCGGGTGTGCGCATGATGCCGTCGGACTTCTTCTTCCTTGACAACATCGAGAAACACCCCCAGCATCATTCAAAGATGCTCGAGATTATGGCGAGCGGTATCAGAGGATTTCACAGAGGACCCGACATTATCGAAAAGCGGGGTGTAGACCCGTCATATGGTGCCGTCGACGCTTACGAGCTGTTGCTGCCAGTCATCGATACAGACAAAGCTATGTACTGGCTGACCGATCTTGTTAAAGCCAAGGGTGCGAAATTCGTAACTGAGACAATCGAGAACGATCTCATTGGCATTGAAGATGTCTTGCGAGCCCGATTCCAGGTAGACGTCATCGTCAACTGTACTGGACTACAAGGCCTAACGCTGGCAGGCGACCCGACGGTCTACCCCATCAGAGGAGGACTTATCCGAGTCCTCAACGACGGCACGAAGTTTCCTAAGGTCACGGCTGCCTTGACAATTGGTGCAGACGCCGCTCTGTCGCCAAATGAAATCGTTTTCCTGGTACCCCGGAATGACAACATTCTGCTCATCGGAGGAATCACCGAGCCGCGTAAATGGGACCTAGATCTGACGCTGGATACTCCAATTGTTCAGCGGATGCGAGAGCGATGCAACAATTTCTTGCCCGGTCTGAAGGACGCCTGTCTCGACCCGGATTACCCGCTGTCCCAGGGCCTACGGCCTTTCAGAGGATGGAACGTCAGGGTGGAGAGAGAGCTTCGGCGACCAGGAAGCAAGATTGTCCATTCCTACGGTCACGGAGGTGCTGGCTGGAGCTTGTGCTTTGGATGTGCCCAAGACACCGTGACCTTGGTCGACGAGATCTTGGGTGGGATTCCTGCCAAGCCCATGGAAGGGCGAGAGTAGATTCGGCGGACGGCGAAGAATGGAGATTACCACATCTCTCGGCACATAAGGGGACAACGGGTACAGCACCGTGGTATGACATACGGTACGAAGAGCAAATGGATATTGGTCTGTAACCCAGATAATAATGGACAATGCTTTCACAAACGGGATCCGGCACGGGGATTGAGACGGAGAGTGGTAGACCCTTAGATTTCTGTCGTATCGGGTAGATAGAGTAAAGCTGTATGGTCAGACAATTTGATCTTCCATGCTGGATTGTGCCCCAGAACTCGTCGGGCTCAATATGGGCTCACAGGCTTACTAGAAGTGACTATCTAGATAGCCCCTCGAACAAATATGCGTACTTAGGTGTGTACATGTTGGAACAAAAACATCAACCCCAGAGGATCATGCTGTTGTTAATCACGCAAGCGGCAGAGGAGCTCACGAGCCATTGCTTGAACCAAGCCACAGCAGTTGAGTGAGTACCTACCATATATCATATCGTTGACCGTTGCGAATATCTTGGCTGATTGAGCTCACCTTGGTATGCAGGTTGCCGAAAATGGAGTGACGCGCACTCACATGACTTCGATCAAGCGGATCTTTCTCTGCCTATCATGGGTAACATGTCGATGTAAACGAGTCGTCTATCTGGCCTCTCTGTTCGCGGAGTACCGTAGTTCGAGTTGGATTTCGAGAAGTGTCGATGGCAGACTAGACTGACGATTCTGTTCTTCTACTCGGGCGCATTCATAATGTATAAGCTAGTTTGGAGTGTTGGAAGGGACACCCTTTTCACAGATACGTAGGCATTTATGGCACCGATCGCGTGCCGAATTCTAATCATGTTCGGATCGGTGTGAAGGGCTTGGGTTGGTTGGGTTCGGAAATGGGAATTGATACACGGGCATGAATAATTACTACACGGGCATGATAATTGCTAGCCGGGCATGGTAGTCATTACCCGGGCATGATATTTACTACCCGGGCATGGTGTTTTAGCCGGACAAGACAGTTACTAGGTACTACAGCCGCCGGGCACAGTTATCTTAGATGACGCTTATGATATTTGTGCCCCATTGTAAAGTCCGAAGAAAATTCTACGCAGTACTGGGGTAAAATTCTGCTGAACACGAAGGTGAGTAAGGCCCATCGCTCCCTAGGTAGCAAACAAGAGAATCTAACGTACCGGTCCTCATAGATACTATGCAATGGCTCCCGTAACGCGATCACGAGCACCGACGTTGGATACCTCATCGCAACCAGGGAAAAGGCAGCGAACAGACCAATCCTTACGAATAACCCCAGTCGCTTCAATATGCGAGCAATCTCAATCTGAGAACGACGAAATCGAATACTATGGTCTCGGCGATGACATGGCCCTCGATAACCTATTTGCGTCGTACCCGCGACGATTTACTACTGTTCCGTACCCGTATGAAGCTCGAAGAACAGAAGAGTCATTATGGATACCGCGTCCTAATAGTTACATATATCTGGAGAACCATTATTATCCCGGAAAGCAATTGTTACAGCGCGTACAAATACCCATACCTATGCCTCAACCGAACCACAGTGTTGGATCTTCTGATTCCGGGGACGAAATAGTCTTGGATTCTAGGAATTCAAGCTTTGGGCTCCCGGTTCAACCAGGATTCGCGACTGTCCTAGATTTAGCACGTGGATTTTTTGGCTCAGTAAAAGAACTTACCGTCGATCTATTTCAATCGTATGAGCATGTACGTGAATGGCGAGAGACATGGGGCTATCGTACACTCGATCCTGATGATGCATCTGTCATTTCCGAATTGTCAGAGCCAGCAACTGTATTATCAGCTTCAGAATTGTCGGATGCAGCGACGGTAATGTCGGTCTCAGAATTACCAGACGTGGAAGCTTCACGGGTTGAAAAATTAGCTAACAGCTTGGTCTTACCCACGCCGCATACATCACACAACGACATTTTGATGTCGCATAGTGTTATCCCGAATCCGAAGATTCCCGGGGAACCTTTTTTAACTGGTGCTACATTATTCAGTTCGATTGTCGAATTCGCTAAGAATAATGGCTTCGGTGTCGTCAAAAGGCAAGCATATGCATACAAGGGCCGGCAAATTCGATATTCTATTCAGTGTGACCGATATGGCCAACCAAGGCCAAGTGAAAGTCGGGGTATTCGCCAGCGGAAATCTCGCAAATCAGGATGTGAATGGATGATCATTGCCGAGATTTCAATAAACAATCAATGGATACTACGTTCGCATAAAGATCCTAAACATCACACTCATAATCACGGCCCAAGCTTAGATCCAAGCGCACATCCTTGCCACCGAAAGCTTACACCAGCTATCAAAGATACCGTTGAAGTCACTAGCCGCCGAGTTGGTATCCGAGCTCGTGATGTTCTTAGTATTGTGGAAAGAGAGCATCACGGATCAGTTTTCACCCAAAAAGATATCTACAATGCCCGTGCCTTGGTATCTCGCGATAAACTAAAGGGGTATAACCCAACTGCAGCCTTAATCAGACTTTTCGATGAACGACAGATTCCATACATTGTTCGCTGGTCAGATGATGACCCTAATCAGTTAGTCGGGCTTGTATGGACATTCGAGTACTGCTTACAGATGTGGAAACGATTCCCTGAAGTTATGAGTTTCGACAATACCTATAATACCAATAGGTTCAAGCTTCCACTATTTCAGGCAACTGGCCAAACTTGTCTAGGAACAGTCTATAATGCTGCATTTGGCCTCATTGATAATGAACGTCAAGAAGGATTCCAATTTCTGTTCCATGCAATTCAACAGTTGATGGCAAAACATGAAATTCCACAGCCTGGTGTTGTTCTTACGGACTATGACAAGTCAATGAAAATTGCTTTAAATACCCAATTTCCCACTGCTCAACAACAAATCTGTATTCATCATATAAACTCGAATGTTCTCCTCAAAGCCAAACAAAAATGGGTTACAACCGACACTACAACCCTCATTGATGATAATGGCGATATCCCTTACAGCTATGATGGCGTTTTTACTATGTGGAAATCAGTTTTGTTCGCTGAGACCGAGGCTACATACGAAGCAGCATGGTCAGCTCTTCGCAAAAAATTTAGTACACAGCCCGCAATCTTGGAATATCTGTACGAAACGTACATGCCATTAAGATTCCAATGGGCGCGCTGTTTTATTCGAAAGTATCCTAATTTTGGTACCCGTGTCACATCAGGAACGGAATCAAGTAACATGAACGTCAAAAGTTACCTGCTAAATGGAATGAGCCACCTATACCGTTTAGTTGAAGCGATGGAAGATATGTTGCGCGATCAAGAACGGAATTTCAAGCAAGCATTAGCTGCCGACGAAGTATTATCCTCACGGGAATACTTAAAATCTTCGACCGATTATTTAGGGGAACTTCGGACTGTCATGTCCTCTAAAGGATTGTCATTGATCCGTAAACAGTACCATATTGCTCGCCAAGCAATACCAGATGAGCGCAATCGCTTTCCTCCCCTAAATATTGGGCATTGTACTGATGAATGCTCGGTTTCAATTGAACTTGGTATTCCATGTCATCACGACATTTACGACAAACTGATTGCTGGCGGTACCTTCACCCAAGCTGATGTACACCCACGGTGGTGTTTACGAGACCCAACACAAGATCCATATCGACGTATCTTGAACCCCAAAGTAGTAACCATACTGCGTGGTAGGCCAAAAAATACAGTACAAGCTATTCCGACAAGCTTGGCTCTCGAATCAGAACCTCAACCTACTCAAACCCAAGACTGTACGGTGCCAGAGAAAAACCCCCAATCTATACGTCGTGGTCGTGGTCATGGTCGAGATCGTGGTCGAGGTCAGAGTCGCCCTCCAAGGAGCCGCAATAAGTCAACTACTCCTAGGTCTGAGCAGGAGCCAAACCAACACAAACGCAATACAAATAGCCGGTCAGTGAACTTGGGATCTGGTAGAACTACAGGTGTTCGTGCAAGCGGTCGACGTACACAACCAAGTATCAGGAGAAATCTAAGTCAATGGGAATTATTATAGTGTTGCATCGGGTTTTCTCAATGTAAGCTAGGTAGATGCGCTCACGGGTAGATTCAATTGAATCTGTCACCAGGTAATTGAAAGTCATACTTAGGTAGCTAGCAACTATCATGCCCGGTTAGGGAATGCCATGCCCAGGTAATAGTCATGCCCGGCTAGGGAGTATCATGCCCGGTTAGAGAATGTCATGCCCAGATAATAGTCATGCCCGGCTAGCAATTATCATGCCCGTGTAGTAATTATTCATGCCCGTGTATCAATTCCCTCGGAAATATTGTCGCCATCAAGGGCACATGGCCAGGGACCCGCCTTGCCAATTAGGACCGGGTTCGCAGCACAGTTAACTTGTCTGCCATTAGCCCACAAATGAAGTAGGCCGAGTTTTAGAGAAGGCAGTTGCATTTCATACCAGAATCTCCGCACAGACCACGTATCGACGAATTTAGGGCTGTTTACCAGAAGACCCGCCCTTGAAGACTCTTCACGCTCAAAGCTTTCTGTTCTCACAAAGTTCTCTCTCTCTACATAAACAACCACGTCTCCCGTCTACGGGAGATACACTGCTCTCGATGCCAAAGGCATACAACATAACATGTCTACATAACGCGTCAATGCCACAGGTTTGCTATTCTATTCTGTTCAGTCTCTGCATTTCTATGAATCTCTACTTCGTATGTACGTGTTTTGCACACGCAGCATCCTTGCACCGGCCACTCTAAATCTACGAGTCTTTTCGAAGGTCTTTATGCCGTGGCGCGTCTTGTGCTGCGGTCTCGAGAAGGCCTGGTGATATCGAGGCAGCGGATGGTACTTGTGCCGTCTGTTGACAGAATGCTGCAAGACTGACTTCTTACGGACCATCATAGTCCACGCTCATCTGATGCTTTTCTGCATCGTTTATCTCTTCAACGTGAGCGAGGCTCCAAGAGCTCCTACATCCCATCCCATCCCATCCCATTCCATGCCATGCCATTCCTATATACATACCAGCCCGTTGCAAGGTTGCATGTGTACATTTTGTATGTCGCGACTTGTCGCCTGATAATAGAACGATCCGGCCATCTTATCTCCCGCCCGTCGTACGTTGCATGTTGCGTGCTCTCACTTTTGGTCATCTGACGCTTTTCATGGATGTCGAAAACAAGAGTCCGGCATCCAATTAACTGTTTGCGATTTCCTTACACATATTTCAAAAAGTACTCTCGAGGTACTAGGTTTGTAGCGTTACGTGTCGGTGATGGACATCTCCCCGCAATGTTCCTGCATCGACGCGGACGGCAACGACGTCATCCCGGCTTCATCATACCATGAGCGAGAGAGTGTGTGGACTGCCCAGGATATACCAGAGGCTGGAAACCACCCGGGTTGTGCTTTAAATACTGCCAATGGCGGTTGCAATTGGAATCAGCCACATGCCGTAATTCCTCTTTCTCCTCTGTGCAGGTCTTGCTTGCACTCCTTGAGCTTTGCCATTGATACACTCTAACACTTGACCGGTTTTCCTAACCCTATAAATAATCTAACATGCCTAAATCCAAGTTCTCTCATCTACCATTGAGCACCCACGGCCCTCTCGAATGCGCTGTGAATGGGACCGTGCTGTTGAATACTCCGTACTTCAACCGCGGCTCCGGCCACACCGCTGAGGAACGAGTCGAGTTCCACCTCTCTGGCTTGCTACCCGAGGGCATCCAGACGCTCGAGCAGCAGGTCAAGCGTGCTTACCAGCAATACTCGACGAGGCCGGATGACCTCGCCAAGAATACATTTTTAACATCGCTAAAAGAACAGAATGCAGTTTTATACTACAAGGCAAGCATCATTGAGCCTCGTTTCCCACGGTCACATCATGCCATCCTATTACGCCGGCTCTGAACGCCGTCTGTTATAAACCTTACCAAGAAGTGATGGTGTCACGGACATCACTAATTGTCAGCAGCTCCTACAAGACCACCTGAAGGAAATGTTCAGCGTGGTCTACACACCGACAGAGGGCGATGCTATACAGAACTTTTCGCGGCTTTTCCGAAGGCCAGACGGATGTTTCCTAAATATCAATAATATAGATCGAGTCTCTCATGATCTAGCCGCGTGGGGGCGGCCTGAAGACATCGACTACATTGTTGTCACCGGTAAGCTAGCCGAGATTGGCTTGACGTCGACAGCGCATCAAAGCTACGCGAGAATACAATTAATGAGCTGACAGAGAGTAGATGGTGAAGAGATCCTCGGCATCGGAGATCAAGGCGTAGGGGGAATTCTAATCTCGGTCGCTAAGCTAGTACTGACAACTCTCTGTTCTGGTATTCATCCAAACCGCACCCTTCCAGTGGTCCTAGACTGCGGTACGGACAACAAGAAGCTACTAGACGACGAGCTTTATTTGGGGCTGCGTCAAAAGAGAGTCCGGGGTGAAAAGTACGATAGGTTTATTGACGAATTTGTTCGATCTGCCCGGAAACTTTTCCCCAAGGCCTACATCCACTTCGAGGACTTTGGTATCACAAATGGTAATTAGACATCCTTTTATCACAAATCAAGGCGAGACTTATCTATTCATTGGAAATAACCTTTTTTTTGGTTGATAGCACGTCGGATTCTGGACCATTACAGGCCGCATATACCCTGCTTCAATGACGATGTTCAGGGAACTGGATGCGTCACACTTGCGGCTATCATGGCTGGACTACACGTTAGCAAGCAGAAGCTGAAGGACATCAAATTGGTCGTATTCGGCGCTGGAACTGCCGGCCTTGGCATTGCAGACCAAGTGCGCGACGCAATCGCCGCCGAAAAGGGGATAAGCAAGGAAGAAGCGGCGAAGCAAATCTGGTGAGCTTTGCCCTCTTTCTTCTGCTTTTCTAATCATTTGCATCACGTCGTCCTACCGCTAACAGCGTGAGAAGGTTAATCGACAAACCAGGTCTCTTGACCACTGACTCCAAGCTAGACAACGGCCAAAGGGCCTTCGCGAAACAAGCTTCAGAATGGTCTACCAAGGACATCTCCCTCCTCTCCGTAATTAAAGAGGTGCACCCAAATGTTCTCGTCGGGACTTCAACCGTCCCGAAATCCTTCACGCGGGAGATCATCGCGGAAATGGCGGCGCACCACCCCCGCCCCGTGATCCTCCCTCTCTCAAACCCCACCAGGCTCCACGAAGCTGTGCCAGAAGATATCCTCAACTGGACAGACGGTAAAGCGCTCGTAGCAACCGGCAGCCCCTTCGACCCAGTTACGGGTCCCTGGGGCCCTAACGGCAGCGTCGTCACCATCGAGGTGGCCGAATGTAACAACAGCGTCGTGTTTCCGGGCATCGGACTAGGCGCCGTGCTAAGCCGCGCCAAGCGCATAACGGACAAAATGCTCGTGGCCGCCGTGCGCGGTGTCGCGGACCTGAGCCCCGCGTTGCAGGACGATACGGCGCCTCTGCTTCCTGGCGTCGAAACGGTCCGCGCCGTATCGGTGCGCGTCGCCCGCGAGGTTATCAAGGCGGCCGTCACCGAGCACGTCGCCACCGAGCCGCACATCCCCGACGCCGACGGCGAGCTGGAGGAGTGGATCCGCGAGCAGATGTGGGAACCTGTCTACCGGCCCCTCAAGCGCGTCGAGCCTGCGGGCGCAAGCCGGCATGCCAGGGCTGAGTTGAAGGTTGTCGGGAGTCTGGGGGTGAGCTAGCCGATTCCCCTTGTTCCCCGCGCCATGGCTGTGGGCTTTTCGCCAGTCATAGATTGTATTTCTTCTCTCTCTCCTGCGAAGTAACCTCGCGTGGGCTGTGATCAGCACGGGGGGCTGGAAGTGGCTGCTGTATACGGAATACATAAAAGGGTACCATGCTATTAGCCAGGGCCATCGTGTGACAACCAGTATTGGAAACGTAATATTTTGGTTAAGATTACGGATGCTTTTTCTTTCTCCTGTCTGACGTTCCCGGCTTTCGTGCTACTGTCGTGTCATTCCCCGGATTTCTAAATTCTATGCCCTGTTACATCGCTTACTTGGTAACAAAGAGCGTTTTATAACATTCGATACGGTCGGAGCTGGGTTTCCTTTGACGGTATTCGTGCGTTCACTGCGGTGCACCGGAATCCGATATAATCAATTCAGGATACGTTTTCATACACGTGCGTACGTACGTACATAAGGGTAATTAGGTAGGTACCTAGGTAGGTAGGTAAGGCAAAGCAATCGGTCGGCCAGTCAAGTCGAATCCAGTTTGCCCGCAGAACGAACGCCTCAACACCACAAAAGCAAGGAACCCAAAAAAAACAAGACACCCAAAAACTTAAACAGAGATTAATAAAAAAAAAGAGGGATAAAGTCAAAGGATAAAAAGTAAGGATGAGGAATAAGGATATAGACAATAGCCGGCCATAATATTAAAACCTTTAAACCTTCCCCCCCTAATCAATCGACCACTCCAGTTGTCCGGTATTTTATTTTAAATCAGGCCCGCGCGCGCCGCTTCGCCGCCCCCTTCCTGGACGATTGTCTCGATCTTCTGCTTGCCCTTTCCAAACCCGCCCTCGCCGACACCCATCCTTCGCGCGACGTATCTCTGGGCCACGACGCCGATGGAAAGGCTCAGGGTTTCCTCGACCCACTCGGCGACCCATTCACGCGGGTCCACGCCACCACTCTCGACGATCTCTCGGATCTCATCCGGGACGTTCAGGGCCGACATAAAGGGCTGTTCGCCCTCGCTAGCCGGCGTCAATGGCGTGGGCGCGTCTAACCACCTGATCCATCTTAGAGGAATATTTTGGCTGACCGTGCTGTACACGATATCGTGGACAGGGTCGAGAACATAGACAGCAAAGCAGACCTGAGGATCGGCACTATCATCTACAACGGCACTAGCCTCTTTTTCGGCCTCGGTGGTGGTACTGCCGGCAAAAAGCGCGGGATCCGCCTCGGATATGATTGCTTGGACGGCGAGGAAGATATCGCTAGTCCGGACAGGATTTTCCTCATTCACGGGTTCCAGCGCACGCTTCTGCGCCTCAGTTATGCCGCCACGCGCTTCTAGATAGTCGTGTGAGTAGCTCTCAGCATTGACACGGCAAAGCTTGGTTCCCTCGAGAAGCCCCTTAACGGCGCCTAGATCGCGAGGGGAATCGACTTGTCGCCACCAGGGACCGTCGCGCCAGCCGGCCGATTGACCGGAACCGCCAAACAAGGCTGCATCGGAGGAACGGCGAGCGGTATTCTCATGCCCGCGTTGCACAACGAGCAAGTCGCCGCCCTCCACTTGTGACATAACGCGGCTGAAGACATTGTAGATAAGGGGATCAAGGGACGGATACCCCACGATATCGTGGGTGATGTGGATGAGGAGACGTTCGTGGGATGAAATTGGCGGGGCAAGGGTATGTAGGATATTGGCGAACGTTGGCATAGCACGGTGGCGAATGTCGTCGCCTAATCACATAACATGTTAGCGCACCATAACGATCTACGATGTGACTACTAAACTAGTAATTGTCAAAGGGAGTGGGAGGCTATGATCGGAGCGGACAGGGAAAGAAAGGAAGCTTACCAAGACCCCTTAGAGCCCCAACGTTGCCCCTGACTTGCTCGGCCCATCTCTGGGCCTCTTCATTCTGTTGGATCTCCTTGTAAGCGGCCTCAGCTTGCTTCATAGCCGCGCTGGCTGTGGCCGTAGCCGTAGCAAAGATGCCACCCCACCAGCCACCTCCGCTCGCAGCAGCAGCAGGGGCAGGGGCCATCTGCTCGGCCGGTGCTCTTTTCTCGGAATCCTGGACTTCGGAGCTTGTTGCACTCGGCGTAAAGTTGGCGTGGACGGAGCGAGTGCTATCGACGGACTTCCGGGCAGCAGTCGTAGGTCTGTCTTCGGAGAGCCTGGCAGCAGCAATGGCGGCGGGCGGCGGGGTCTCTGTGCTGGTTCGTTTGGCATCTTTGAGACGAGGTGTGTGTGGCCGCACGGGCTTCTCCTCGCCGAGCGCATTTTCTAGCTCAGCGAGGATGTCTTCCTCGGGCTTGTCGTTCCGGGATTTCGAGGCGGTGTTCTTGCCCTTTGTGGACTTCTTCACCGCGCTAGTGTTGTCGATGTCCTTGAAAAGCTCACCGAGCTCATCGTCCGTAGTTGCTTTCGACCGCTTTGATGACATGGTGGCGAGATAGGCGGACTCCTGAACGTAACGTAGTGATGGTAAAGCAGCGTAGAGCGTCGGGCGGCGTCGAGAGGCGTCGACTGTTAGCTGTCGCCAAACACAAGCAGCTGGTTTTGGTTGGTATTTCGGTGGCGGTTGTACCACGCGGTCACTGTCGTCGATCTTGCTATGCGGCTTGAGTGACCATTCATGGGGATCACAGAATAGGGCGGCCGGAGGTGACCATGACACTGTTGTTGTTGATGACTAGGATGAATTATGATGTAGGTACGGTAATCAGTCCTCGACCCCCCCGGCTGGCCGGCAAGTTACCTAACGGTTTAGATAGCGCACCAACCCCATTTTCACGGCTTCCCGGGCTGCCCGGCCACTGTACCCTCCGGGTACACGTGCGGGCACGCTGCGATGGTAGGTGGTGTGGCCAAGCAGCCTGGTTAGCCGACCATAGGGCGGTGCGGAGGTGGGGCTGGTAGAGGCGTCCGTACCGGTAAAGTACATTGGGGAAGGTACAGGTACTTAATGCAACTATCGAATTGTGGCGTTGGCGCGTAATGTGTTGAACTGCCGACATTATCAAAAGTTATCGCCCCCAGAACAAACGCAAGCAGCCGGATGATTGAAGTGAATACGGACCACTGCGGGTGAGTTAAGTATGTACACATTCGCTTACATATAGAAGTAATTATCAGCACGTCCGTGTGAATTCTGTAAATCTGTATGTCCGTACAGACTACCTCTTAGGTGTACTTTGTGGTTTCTTAAAGTACCGGTACCTATAGATACCTAGGTACATCCGTACATTAGCACTTAACACGATGCCAACTCCGTGGGGACCAAGGCATATCAGGTGCCTAACCTGAGCAGGACGGGCTGCGTAGGGCAGCTACAGATGTATGGGTACCTTACATACCTGTAGGCCACATGCGTGTGAGGTAAGGCTTGGTGGTCCGTCCAGGCGGATTAATACTAAGTACCTAAGGTACCTGTAGGCGCTCGATGCTGGAGGTTTCAGGAATTCAGAAACCCGAAACATCCTTCTGTAAAGCGCTATAGTACCGCCTAAACCACCTACCGCTTACAGGTGGTATAGCGCACCTGTGCCCACTGGCGCATCTCGCCCTAATCCCGTTCTGGGAGTTAAGTACCCAGGTACATACAAATCGCCTGATTCGTCCGTGTCTATGCCTAAAGAGGACACAGCTTTTAAAGTTTGTGGCTGGTGTCGACCTTGCTGCCCATCGGGGGGAGGTACTTTCCGAACAGGCGCGGTGTACCTCGACCTGGATGTACACTGTCCAGGTCCGCCCGTCGCCTGTGGCTAGTGGAGCTGGACCTCCCAAAAACCCAGAACTAGGCGGCCCTGAATGAGACGGTTAGACGGACAAGAGGACCAGCCACGGAGCTCGTCTCTGATATGAGTATTATTTCGGCTCTTTTCCCGTCAGCCCTCCTGCCGTGATATGAGTCTGTCCGACAGTCAGTCGCTAGAGACTCTGTGTGCTCTAACGTCTTTTCATCGGATTGTGGATCAGGATTCTTCGGGTCGACTGTTGCGAGTTGCTGTAACTTGTAAGTATTACATTACCTACTTACTACTACCTCCGGTATATCAAAATCTGATCCGGCCAGCCTGTTTACCTTACATCCCAATACACACGCACACACACATACAACACATTCTCTCTTTCCCTCTCTCCACAAGGGTTGGTTACTTGTCCGGTCCGTTACCCAACGCACCAACAACCACCCCTTCTTATTCTGTTTTTCCGTCGGCAAAGAAACCATCTGACCGCGTCACCGCCAGGTTTTAGGTGCTAATGCTCTAATAATCCTGCTCCATATGCCCCAGGGTAGAGAACTTCCCTATTCCAACTGTACGTCTTGTTGATGCTAACCTGCCCTACCGCCTGGCCTGCCAATCTGTCTATCAGTCTCCTTGCACTTGTAGCTTAAATCGGCTCGGTTTTCCCCTTCACCTCCTTACGGCCTCCTACCATCTCTGCCCACCTCCCTACCCTTTTACCTCACTTTACCTAGCAGTAACACTGGGACAACCACACCCTGCTTACGTCTTTAACTACCATTCGCTGCCTTCGGGGTATGTGGTAGACTAACAAACCTATACAGATCTGTCACCGGCTCCCCAGCTGAGCCCTTCTCTCGTCAATAACTTCTGGTGCCTCAGTTGACGGGGCCTCTCTTCTCTCAATACCGTCCTCCCCTTTTGTTACCTTCCATTGGACATTTACGGTCTCTCGCGGCCTCCCCGGTTGTCAATTTCACCTTTTTTCTAGTGTCGTTGGATTCCCCACTTACATAATAATCGCCGATCTGGCCATCTTCTTACACAACACACCTTCACCACACGACTAAGAACCCAACCACAAACCCCTATCTACCCACTCACTTTCATTCCTTCGCCGGAGAAATATACGGCACTCGTCATTCTCTACGCCATGGATTCCTCGGGCTCCGCAGCCCGCGGCAGAGGCCGCACATCAGCTCGGAAGCGCAACACCCTCTCCGCTGGCCCTTCTTCACATCTAAATTCCAATGGTGCTAGTGACGCTGTCGACCAACCTCCGTCCTCTGCTCCCGATGATACCATTCTACCCGCTTCTACTTCCCTTGAAACCCCCAGTCCTAGTGCCCCCAGAGGTACACGCGCTCGTGCTCGCGTTGCCGAAGGCACCATTCCTTCATCTAATGAACCCGACAGTAAAGGCGGCCATTCGCTTAGAAAGCGGGCCCGTGTGGATTACACGTTTGACCATGTCGATGAAGACGTGAGCGACGGCGGTAAAACTATTGCCTCTAGTACGCGAGCTCTGAAAAGGCGCCGTACTGACAGCGCCTTGCATGAAAATGAAAACGACGAGGACTACGGCGGTAATTATATGAAAAGGCGCTCCTCTGAACAACTACCGCCACCCTCATCAGCACCTCGCAAACGTAACCAATTACAGAAGTCGGCAATCAATCCTCATCCAGTTGTTTTGGATGACCACGCGGAAGACGCTGAGGTCCAAGACACAATCGAGGTCGGTGGTCATCAAAGCGAGCGTTCGGATGAATCTGCACTCAGGCGTACAGGCTCAAATACTGGCTCTAGTTCCTCAAACAACGACCAGAAGCGATCAACAACCCCACAAAAGGGTCAATCGGACTTAACACCAGCGGATTTACACAACGACAATGAGAATGATGTCGGACAGCCCGAGGCAAACCAGTCGTCTCTGCCAGATGCTGGCGAGAACCCTACTAATAATACTCTACACGCTCAATATGAGCATCTTACTCCCTATATAGACGGTGCCTATGTCGAGTGGCCGTACACGCAGCCTGAAGGTGAGCCTGGTGCCGAATCGCAGTTAACTCAAAAAGATGCTGCCGAAGAAACGCCCGATGACCAGCTTGATGGTGCTCAACTGGATAGTGCCGAGCTGGACGCCGTGCTGGAAGACGCACCCATACCCGATGCCCTTGCCCCGGCAGAATCTACTCCAGTAGACGATGCCATGGAAGAGGAAACACCGGCCTTGTCACCCCTACCTATAGATACTATGGCGAACTCGCCCGCAGCGGACATCGACGGCCCATCAATTCCTCCACCTCCGAGCAGACCAATTCTTTTCAAACAGACCAGGGATGCATCTGAATTCGTTGCTCTTTTCGAAGACTATAAGTCTCTGCCACCTGCCGAATTATGGGAAAGGCTAGCGGTTACCAACCGTGCTTTAGTCGCTTGGCAGGAAGAGTATTCGAACCTACGCAAGATCACTGATGATGAGAAGAACGCCGTCCGGTATCGCCAGTTTAGCGCGGTTCATGAACATCGCGTCAAAATGCACAGCCTTAGGAAATCTAACGGCCCTCCTCCTGAAGAGGGGAACTTTGTTGTTAGGGGAATAAAGGCTGCACGACCCAACGCCGAAATCCAGTATGCCCGAGATCAGGACAGGTTAATGGCCGCTGTATACCAATTCGACTGCGACGAAGCAGTTGATAAAATTGGTTTTCAGGACCCCTTGGCGCAGAAGCCCGACGGAAAAGGTCGCTTGCGGGAGCGACCTAAGCAGACCGCTAAAGCAGCGGAAGCCGATGATAGCGTGGTCATTCACGGCAAACGTACTAGGAAACCCCCAGTATTGTTCGATGGAAGTGAAGCGGTTAGCAGCCGTTCAACACCTGTCCCAACTCAGCGTCGGCGTCGACGAGCTGGATATGCTGCTGAAGATAACAGCGAGGTCAAGCCTACAGACGAAGCACCTGTGAACACGTCTGCCGAGCCTGTTCCGCCTAAGAAAAAAGGCAAAGGCGGTCGCCCGCGTAAGCATCCCTTGCCAGCTCCAATCGTCGAGCGTGCCCCCACGCCGGCCGAAGAAGAAGTCCAAGAACAACCCGATCAGGCTGAGGAAGAAGAACCTCCACGTAAACGTCGGCGCACTAAAACAGCCACCAAGGCTAAAGCCCCAATTGATGAGGAGGAAGACGAGGAGGCAGAAGAGGAGAAGATGCCGGCGACGAAAAGTATTCAGAAACAAGCATCGGGCAACTCCGGTTTACGTCGTGGTTCTCGAGTCTCCGAGATCCCTTCGGGCACATTACATACATCGCCTATGCAACCAGCAAATGCAGCAGATGAATCTCGCCCGCCAACGTCATCATCAATCGCTACACAGTCTACTATGGCTTCGAACAACTACCAACTTCGAGAAAAACGACAGAGAGTGTTTTCTCTAAACCCGAATGAAGAAGGCTATGACGAAACACCCAAGCCCAAGCGTGGCAGACGCCCCAAGAAGACCCAAACTGAGGACTTCGCGGCCGCAGCACCACTTCCGGCACCTCCATCTTCTTCTCCGTTGGCGCAGAAGCCTGTCCTTGAACCAGCTCTAGCGTCGAAACCACCTACCAAGATCAAACTTAAGAATTACACCGCGCCCATCCCGGCACCCTCTACCTCAGGTGCCAACCCCAATCCTTTCTCCGTACCATCTTCCTCGAACTCGACGCCTTCTCTCAGTAGTAATGGTACCGGCAACGGTGTTGCGAATAGTGCCGATTCAACCGACCCTAAGGAGTACAAACAAATGACCAAGTCCGAGAAGATGTCCCAATCTATGAAAGGTAAAAAGCCCTCACCCCGAAACGCTCCCTTCGCTCGATTACATATGCTAACACCCCACAGCGCGATGGGCATCCGGCTCCATGTCCCAAGCCGTAGCAAAGCGCCGCGCAACCCTAGCGAACAAGAAACAAGTCGTGAAGGCCAACGAGCCAGGCCAGTCGCTAGAGACATCGCCAGTAGCGACAAAGTCATAATCAAAACGGACATCATCGCCAACCGCCCCTTATATACCCACCCACCTTACATACCACCACATACCCGACCTTCCACACCCACTCCCCACATCACACAACACTCCGTTCCGGGCCCCGCCACACCGGATTGTACACAACCTGTAGACGGAACAAAGCTGTACTTTATAACCGATCCAAACCCATCGGTCAATCAGCCCCTAACAAAACAAACCGGGAGGGGGCGGGGGGGGCGCGGGGGGGCGGGCGGGGGGGCGGGGGCGGGGGGGGGCGGGGGGGCGCGGCGGGGGGGGC